>BDJD01005136.1:122990-142508 GCA_002564525.1 Rosa multiflora | reverse complement strand
TAAATAAATATCTGTATATCCCCAATAAAGTGAAGAAATATCTGTGTAAAATCATTTTTTACAGATATTTATTTACAGATAAAGTGTAAAATTATTTTTTACAGATATTTATTCACTTTATTGGGGATATATCCAAAATTCTTTACTTTATCGGAGATATGTCACAAATATCGTAGACCAGCGAGCGGCTTTCAACTACATAGAGTATTTTTTTTGTTTTCATAAACCTATTATAATTTGTGGTGTATAGGTTGAAGACAAAATTTAAAAAAAAAAAAATAATAATAAATAAATAAAACGAAGAAACAGAAAAAAAAACAAAAAAACAAAAAAACAAAAAAGAAAACTAAAAAAGCGAAGAAAACGAAAAAAAAAAAACTAAAAAACAGAAAAAAATAATTTTTTTTATTTTTTAAAATTTTTTTATGTTGAAATGACCATTTTAGCCCTCAAAAGTCAAACTTAACGTCCAATTTGGACGGAATAATAGAAATTGGACACGGCTGATTGAAATAGGAAAGTTTATGGGGTAAAAATTCAAAATTGAAAGTACAGGGGGTGAAAAGATGACACCCCCAAACCTCAGGGGGGTAAACTGAAATTAATCCTAAAAATAATCTATCTTCACATATATTAGTTGATGTTAAGAATGTGTAGCTGTAAAAGATTCACACATGGCTAATCATACTATCACTCAAAACCAATTGACAATGAGTTATAAACCCTCATAACTCTCCAATGTGAGACACAATACACATCATCAACACATTTTCCATGAAAGGTAAAAATATACTCACCTTCTCAACTAAAATGAGAGGTTGTCCGATTGGATTAGAGTGAGTGGGAGACTCTTGTTTTTCTTGATAGACTGAAAGTTCCCCGGCTATAATCTCTACTTCACCACATTTATCCACATTCAACTCTTGGAGTGAAGGCCACTGTGAAACATGCGTCCCGGGATAGATGCTCTTGAATTGGGGCAGGTTCAAAAGCAACAGTTTTGTTACTTTCGGGAACACAAACTTTGGCACTGTTTCCAGCCTCTTTTCAGTCTGAAAAATGTATTTCAATCCGTCAGAGCGTTGTATGCTAATTTTTTCTAGATTGGGACAGCAGTTGAAAGTTTTCAACTCTTTGGTTGATGGGTCATGTGTCTCTTTAAATTTTAGTCTTCCACATTTGAATACCACTTCTAGTAACGGGCAGGACCACACCCTCAAGGTTTTTAGAGCATCTAATCTTTCCATGATACAAGGCACGAAGAGTGCTATTAAACTGGGGCATCTGTCAACTCTAACTTTTATGATCCTGCAAAAAGAGTCTGGAGCAAGTTGGTTGTGCCATACTGCCTCCAACTTAGGTAGCTCTTCGAGCCGTAATCTCTCCAAGCTAGGAAATGTTACCTGCATTAATTACATGCACATTGAACTTAATTATGGCCTCAACTAATTAACTAAGGAACGTTTCTCTTATTATTTTAGTAGACAAATCGAAAATGAATAATAAGTAAAGAAAATTAGAGTTATAAGTTGTGCACCTTTTCATCAAAAAGAAAGTAATGTATAGCATTGTCAACACCTAGGTGATCCTTTGAGTCTCCATCTTCAATTTCTTTAGTCATTGTAGTACTTTTACTCTGACCATTAGATATGAGTGCCTCCTCTAATGATGAAAATTCAGCATAACTTCCTGAGCAGAATCCAACAAAACTTGGAAGCTCTCTTAATGTCAGAGATTCTAGTTTAGAGTATATGTTAACTATATTATTTTCTTCGTCGTCTTCTTGTGTGGATACTATCACCACCATGCTTCTACATCGACTTATGGTGAGAGTTCTGAGTTGAACTAGACTTCTGGCCATTGCAGGCGAGAATAAGAATTTTATACCATGAAAGTCAGTCACTTCTAAGGTTGTCAAACTGGAAAACACAACCTGCAGTACAAGTGGATAAGTTCTCATAGATATACATATACATATTTAACAAAGAAGAGACGATATGTTCAATTTTCAACAAGGTGGTAGGCCCAATGTAATTAATTATGTTCACTTTTCAACAAAGGAGCAATACTTTTAAACTGACCAAATTGGAGAAACATACTAGGGGATTTTGCTCTCACATCACCTAAAACAATTTGTCCACATGTCAATGGTTGAAAAACCTAAATATTTATAAACTCTTTAACAATTAATACCTCAATTTCATAATGTTAAACAACGGTCCTATAATAAAAAAAAAATAAAAAATAAAAAACAACAACAACAACGGTCCACACAAGCTAAACACACGTCCTCTGTGTGGGAAACTTCAAGCCAAATACGTAAACACTTTGTATTAGATGACGTTGAGAGAGAGTGATAGTGAGGAATTCATACTTGTCTAACCATACCATAAATAAAAATAATCTATCTTCACATATATTAGTTGATGTTGAGAATGTGTAGCTGTAAAAGATTCACACATGGCTAATCATACTATCACTCAAAACCAATTGACAATGAGTCATAAACCCTCATAACTCTCCAATATGAGACACAATACACATCATCAACACATTTTCCATGCAAGGTAAAAATATACTCACCTTCTCAACTAAAATGAGAGGCTGTCCGATTGGATAAGAGTGAGAGGGAGACTCTTGTTTTTCTTGATAGACTGAAAGTTCCTCGGCTATAATCTCTACTTCACCACATTTATCCACATTCAACTCTTGGAGTGAAGGCCACTGTGAAACATGCGTCCCCGGATAGATGCTCTTGAATTGGGGCAGGTTCAAAAGCAACAGTTTTGTTACTTTTGGGAACACAAACTTTGGCACTGTTTCCAGCCTCTCTTCCGTCTTAAAAATGTATTTCAATCCGTCAGAGCGACGTATGCTAAATTTTTCTAGATTGGGACAGCAGTTGAAAGTTTTCAACTCTTTGGTTGATGGGTCATGTGTTTCTTTAAATTTTAGTCCTCCACATTTGAATACCACTTCTAGTGACGGGCAGGACCACACTGTCAAGGTTTCTAGAGCATCTAATCTTTCCGTGATACAAGACACAAAGAGATTTATTAAACTGCTGCAAATCAAAACTCCAACTTCTTTAAGTCTCCAAAAAGAGTTTGGAGCAAGTTGGTTTTGCCATACTGCCTCCAACTTAGGTAGCTTTTCGAGCCGTAATATCTCCAAGCTAGGAAATGTTACCTGCATTAATTACATGCACATTGAACTTAATTATGGCCTCAACTAATTAACTAAAGAACGTTTCTCTTTTTATTTTTGTAGACAAATCGAAAATGAATATTAAGTAAAGAAAATTAGAGTTATAAGTTGTGCACCTTTTCATCAAAAAGAAAGTAATGTACAGCATTGTCAACACCTAGGTGATCCTTTGAGTCTCCATCTTCAATTTCTTTAGTAATTGTAGTACTTTTACTCTGACCATTAGATATGAGTGCCTCCTCTAATGATGAAAATCCAGCATAACTTCCTGAGCAGAATCCAACAAAACTTGGAAGCTCTCTTAATGTCAGGGATTCTAGTTTAGAGAACATGTTAACTATATTATTTTCTTCGTCGTCTTCTTGTGTGGATACTATCACCACCATACTTCTACATCGACTTATGGTGAGATTTCTGAGTTGAACTAGACTTCTGGCCATTGAAGGCGAGAATAAGAATTTTATACCATGAAAGTCAGTCACTTCTAAGGTTGTCAAACTGGAAAACACAACCTGCAGTACAAGTGGATAAGTTCTCATAGGTATACATCTACATATTTAACAAAGAAGAGACGATCTGTTCAATTTTCAATTAGGTGGTAGGCGCAATGTAATTATGTTCAATTTTCAACAAAGAAGGAGCAATACTTTTAAACTGACCAAATTGGAGAAACATACTAGGGGGTTTTGCTCTCACATCACCTAAAACAATTTGTCCACATGTCAATGGTTGAAAAACCTAAATATTTATAAACTGTTTAACAATTAATACCTCAATTTCCTAATGTTAAACAGTGGTCCTGTAATAAAAAAATAAATAATAAAAAAAAACAACAACAACAACAGTCCACACATGCTAAACACACCTCCTAATGTGTGGGAAACTTCAAGCCAAATACGTAGACACTTTTTATTTGATGACGTTGAGAGAGAGTGATAGTGAGGAATTCATACTTGTCTAACCATACCATAAATAAAAATAATCTATCTTCACATATATTAGTTGATGTTGAGAATGTGTAGCTGTAAAAGATTCACACATGGCTAATCATACTATCACTCAAAACCAATTGACAATGAGTCATAAACCCTCATAACTCTCCAATGTGAGACACAATACACCTCATCAACACATTTTCCATGCAAGGTAAAAATATACTCACCTTCTCAACTAAAATTAGAGGTTGTCCGATTGGATTAGAGTGAGAGGGAGACTCTTGTTTTTCTTGATAGACTGAAAGTTCCCCAGCTATAATCTCTACTTCACCACATTTATCCACATTCAACTCTTGGAGTGAAGGCCACTGTGAAACATGCGTCCCCGGATAGATGCTTTTGAATTGGGGCAGGTTCAAAAGCAACAGTTTTGTTACTTTTGGGAACACAAACTTTGGCACTGTTTCCAGCCTCTCTTCCGTCTGAAAAATGTATTTCAATCCGTCAGAGCGTCGTATGCTAAATTTTTCTAGATTGGGACAGCAGTTGAAAGTTTTCAACTCTTGGGTTGATGGGTCATGTGTTTCTTTAAATTTTAGACCTCCGCATTTGAATACCACTTCTAGTGACGGGCAGGACCACACTGTCAAGGTTTCTAGAGCATCTAATTTTTCCATGATACAAGGCACAAAGAGATTTATTAAACTGCTGCAAATCAAAACTCCAACTTCTTTAAGTCTCCAAAAAGAGTTTGGAGCAAGTTGGTTTTGCCATACTGCCTCCAACTTAGGTAGCTCTTCGAGCCGTAATATCTCCAAGCTAGGAAATGCTACCTGCATTAATTACATGCACATTGAACTTAATTATGGCCTTAACTATTTAACTAAGGAACGTTTCTCTTATTATTTTAGTATACAAATTGAAAATGAATAATAAGTATAGAAAATTAGAGTTATAAGTTGTGCACCTTTTCATCAAAAAGAAAGTAATGTACAGCATTGTCAACACCTAGGTGATCTTTTGAGTCTCCATCTTCAATTTCTTTAGTAATTGTAGTAGTTTTACTCTGACCATTAGATATGAGTGCCTCCTCTAATGATGAAAATCCAGCATAACTTCCTGAGCAGAATCCAACCAAGCTTGGAAGCTCTCTTAATGTCAGAGATTCTAGTTTAGAGAACATGTTAACTATATTATTTTCTTCGTCGTCTTCTTGTGTGGATACTATCACCACCATGCTTCTACATCGACTTATGGTGAGAGTTCTGAGTTGAACTAGACTTCTGGCCATTGAAGGAGAGAATAAGAATTTTATACCATGAAAGTCAGTCACTTCTAAGGTTGTTAATCTGGAAAACACAACCTGCAGTACAAGTGGATAAGTTCTCATAGGTATACATATACATATTTAACAAAGAAGAGACGATCTGATCAATTTTCAACAAGGTGGTAGGCCCAATGTAATTAATTATGTTCTCTTTTCAACAAAGGAGCAATACTTTTAAACTGACCAAATTGGAGAAACATACTAGGGGGTTTTGCTCTCACATCACCTAAAACAATTTGTCCACATGTCAATGGTTGAAAAACCTAAATATTTATAAACTCTTTAACAATTAATACCTCAATTTCCTAATGTTAAACAATGGTCCTATAATAAAATAAAAAATAAAATAAACAACAACAACAACAGTCCACACATGCTAAACACGCCTCCTCATGTGTGGGAAACATCAAGCCAAATACAAAGACACTTTGTATTAGATGACGTTGAGAGAGAGTGATAGTGAGGAATTCATACTTGTCTAACCATACCAGAAATAAAAATAATCTATCTTCACATATATTAGTTGATGTTGAGAATGTGTAGCTGTAAAAGATTCACACATGGCTAATCATACTATCACTCAAAACCAATTGACAATGAGTCATAAACCCTCATAACTCTCCAATGTGAGACACAATACACATCATCAACACATTTTCCATGCAAGGTAAAAATATACTCACCTTCTCAACTAAAATTAGAGGTTGTCCGATTGGATTAGAGTGAGAGGGAGACTCTTGTTTTTCTTGATAGACTGAAAGTTCCCCGGCTATAATCTCTACTTCACCACATTTATCCACATTCAACTCTTGGAGTGAAGGCCACTGTGAAACATGCGTCCCGGGATAGATGCTCTTGAATTGGGGCAGGTTCAAAAGCAACAGTTTTGTTACTTTCGGGAACACAAACTTTGGCACTGTTTCCAGCCTCTTTTCAGTCTGAAAAATGTATTTCAATCCGTCAGAGCGTTGTATGCTAATTTTTTCTAGATTGGGACAGCAGTTGAAAGTTTTCAACTCTTTGGTTGATGGGTCATGTGTCTCTTTAAATTTTAGTCTTCCACATTTGAATACCACTTCTAGTAACGGGCAGGACCACACCCTCAAGGTTTTTAGAGCATCTAATCTTTCCATGATACAAGGCACAAAGAGTGCTATTAAACTGGGGCAACTGTCAACTCTAACTTTTATGATCCTGCAAAAAGAGTCTGGAGCAAGTTGGTTATGCCATACTGCCTCCAACTTAGGTAGCTCTTCGAGCCGTAATCTCTCTAAGCTGGGAAATGTTACCTGCATTAATTACATGCACATTGAACTTAATTATGGTCTCAACTAATTAACTAAGGAAGGTTTCTTTTATTATTTTAGTAGACAAATCGAAAATGAATAATAAGTAAAGAAAATTACAGTTATAAGTTGTGCACCTTTTCATCAAAAAGAAAGTAATGTACAGCATTGTCAACACCTAGGTGATCCTTTGAGTCTCCATCTTCAATTTCTTTAGTAATTGTAGTACTTTTACTCTGACCATTAGATATAAGTGCTTCCTCTAATGATGAAAATCCAGCATAACTTCCTGAGCAGAATCCAACCAAGCTTGGAAGCTCTCTTAATGTCAGAGATTCTAGTTTAGAGAACATGTTAACTATATTATTTTCTTCATCGTCTTCTTGTGTGGATACTATCACCACCATGCTTCTACATCGACTTATGGTGAGAGTTTTGAGTTGAATTAGACTTCTGGCCATTGAAGACGAGAACAAGAATTTTATACCATCACAGTTAGTCACTTCCAAGGTTGTTAAACTGGAAAACACAACCTATAGTACAAGTGAATTAGTTCTCATATGCATACGTGATACGTGTACAAATTTAATAAAGAATAGACAACGGTTTTCAATTCTTAATAAAGTGGTAGGCCGAAAGTAATTATGTTCACTTTTCAACAAAGGAGGGGCAATACTTTTGAACTCACCAAACAATAAGGGTGTGTCCTGTAACGTTTTATGAAACTATTTTAGTATTACTGGATTGTAGAATGAAAGCGGAGAATTAAACTATAAGTTTTTAAGATGTAAATACATGTTCGGTACAAGTATTTCAAAACTTGAAATATTAAAAACATATCTATCATTTAAAAAAAAAAAAACATATCTACGGCACTTAGTTAGTTTTTCCTCAGTAATCATGAAAGATTGACAATTTTATTTGTATTGATTATGAATCTTTTATTGGTTGTTACGAGAAAAGAAACAGAGAATTGTGAAGGAGATTGAACAAGAAGAATCAAATCCCTCAATTTTGTTTATAAAATATATCATATGAAGTTGCAAGCTCTTGAATCTTTAGTTCAAAAAGATAATTCAATCAAATGTCTCAACCAATTAGTTGTTAATTCCTCTTGCCCATGCGATAATCCAATTATATTGAAGCATAAAATACCAAAGCTTTCACCCTAAATCATCCGTATAAATTAGATCTGACACGTGAAAGAGGGATTTTCTAAATCCTTCATTCTTCTCTACTGCATGATTCTGCAAGTTTCAATTGATTGAAAAAGACAGGGAAGAAGAAAGTTCAAACAGCAGATAAAATAGATGAGATCATGAGAAAAAAAAAAAAAATATATCTCTAATCGCAAGACAGGTTGTTTTCAGGAAACAATGAAAACGTTAAAAAGTCATTTCCCATATTTATTCATAGTTCTTGAATTCTTTCCTAAAATTCGTTTTCCTTGTTTTTCAAATTTAATGAACTGAATGCAAATTACATAAGTTTTTGAATTCGTAAAATAAAAAACAGTATCGCAAAATGATACCGAATGGGCCCTAAATCACTTATGTTATCAATTTTGTTTTTCAACGCTTTTAATAAGGATATGGACAACAAATTGATATAGAACATTTAATTTGCTTTAACATTTAGAATAGAACTCCATTACCAAAATAAACAAAATACCGTACCTTCGAATTAATGATGTACGTAGTATCTAGTTTCCTGAGTTGAAGAAGCTTTAATTGCCGAAAATTGTCGCCTTCTAATCGATAGGCAGTTTCATTAACATTCGCTCCCCCTTCCAAAGTCAAATATTCAGATCTCTTCATCAACATCTTTAGACCTTGGTCCAATTCGTCGCCAGTAGTGAACTGGAGTTTCAACGTATTCATGCTCCATCCTCCTCCCCAAGAGTGATCGCCAATACATATATGGAATCTTTCTAATTTATCGGAGAACAAGTCCTTTGGAAGCATATGAGGATTTGAAATTTGTACTTCCAATGCAGTTAGTAGAGACAAGTGCTTCAACTCTGAGAGACTAGCATTACTTCTTTCACCTTCATGTTCAGCCTCCCATTTGATAGAGCTGTATCTCATTCTCAAGTCTTCTAGTCTTGTCAGCCTTGATAAAACATTAGGTGCAATCACTTCAAGGGAAAAGCAACTGGTTAAATCCAACAATCGTAGAGAAGTCAATTCTCCAATTTCTTCAGGCAGTTGTTTCATATAGGTGTTTCCCAAGCTGAGAATTTCTAATTTCCTTAGCTCTCCAACTACAGCTATGTCTCCCACCTCGCATCTATCTAAACACAAAGTCTGAAGATTCTTCAAGAACCCAAGAGATGCAAGATTCTTCACCATGCATAAACTCAACACTTTGAGTTTTTCCATGTTTGTAAAAAGACCGTTTGGGACTTGGAGTGGTTGCTTGTCTTCACAATGCAGATGGAACATTTCTAATTTTTGGCATACCAAAACTTCAGAAAGTTTAGCGAGACTGTCGGATTTGATTGAGATCTTACCACACTTTGAGGTTTTTGGCCAATCTTTCAACTCAGCTCCGCATGCTATTGATAAAAGTTGTTGATCCCTGGATGCAATTTCCTTAGCAACATCATTGACAAGATCATGCATTCTAACAGATGTGTCACCATTATCGTCTAGCAATAGACAAAAATTTTTCAGCTTTTTAACCAATGACAGCAATGAATTTCGTGCTTCTTTCATTGTGTTAACGCCTTTAAGCAAATCCAATCCCACTGCAAGTTTCAACAAGTCATCGAGAAAGATGGAGTTCTCCCATGTTGCAACTCCACACAGCAAGAACAATGACTGAAGCTCCTCATCATCCAATTTATCGTAAATCCACTCTAGAGCCGAGAATGCTTGTTTGATTGATCCTGTATTCTGAAACGTTTCAAGGCGTCTCAGAGCATCCTCCCACTCGGGTAGAGTACATTTTTTTAATGCACTCGCAACTGTGACAACCAAAATTGGCAAACCACCACATTTTTTGGCTACTTGGGTTGCTACAGTTAGTATCATGGGATCTCTAACAACATCACCCACCTTGCTTTCAAATAAACTCCAACATTCTTGTTCTTCTAAGGCGGCAAGCTGAAACTCTTTTTGTGTACCCATCTGAGTGCATAATACTTCTCCACTTCTAGATGTCAACAATATTTTACAAGTTGCCACGTCGGGAAGTCCCACAACTTTTAAATCAAAGAAATTCCAAATATCATCCAAAACTAGAAAAGTCTGCTTGTTTTTCAACCTGTCATATATTCGACGTGCCTTTTCAGTTCTAGATAGATCTTTGAAGACATTAGAATTATCCATACCTAACTGTTCAGCAATTTCTTTTTGAATTCTTTCAATATCTGGATATTCTTTCACATCTCGAACAATGACCACATCATCAAATAACTTATCTTTTAAAACTTGCCTAACAACTTCTTCCGCCAGTGTGGTCTTCCCCACCCCTGCAATACCATACACCCCAATCTTGTTGATATCAGGATTTTTCAATTCATCCATGATTCTGTTCAGAGTTAAACTCCTTGAATCAAATGCCTCATAATCTTTGGTAGGAGTGAGAAATACCACTTCAGTGCGACCGCCATATGAGATGCTGGGAAAATTTGCTTTTCCCTGGAATTCCAGAACCACTTCCACCAATTTTGTTGATTTTCTGCTTAGCTGATGACGAGTCAACAGATTAGGACAAAAACCATGCATACAATTCATCTTTGCTTGGGGTTCATCTTTCAATAATTCGTCTGCCTTTCCAGCGATCTCATCAACCTTTGCTATCCACTGCTGGACATCAGGATAGATGTGTTCTCCTTTTCTATCAGCTTCATCAATCTCAACATCAACCCGTCCTTTGGCAGCGTTAAGATCCTCCACACGAGTCTGTAGTGTCCGAATGTTGCGTTTGCAATGAATTATATAACCCCCTTGCCGAATAATAGGGCCAACTGTGTACTCGGCAACAGCTCCGACAATTGCAGCAAGGATCTCCATGCCTGTTGCCATACATAGAGATATATCAGATTAAATATGATGATTATGTGCGGCCTACAAAACTGTAAAGAAGTATAATTTATAAAGACCAATGAATAGGAATTAGGAGGGTAAGCCCAAAAGGCCAAAACTGTAAAGATGATTATGGTACGCCGACAAAACTATAAAGAAGTTAAATTTATTGTATAGATTAGGAGGGTAAAGCCCAGTGGAGTTCAGCGGTAGTTTTGGGCTTCCATAAATAGCACGGATGGCCGAATATGGAGTGCCTATTTTTTTTGACATGGTCTATAGATGATAAATCCCACACACACACACACAAAAATAATAATAAATTAAAAAAAAATAAGGATGATATAAAACAAAATTAATTCTATATATTAAGCAAACAATCTTCAAAGTTCAATTTTTGAACTACCTATGTGGCTAGTGAGTTATTGGACTGCAAGTTAGCAAAAAAAAAATTGGCCTTGGATTGCATCCAATTTAGGGTGTGATAAGTTCAAATGAACTGTCAATAAAGTACGTATGAACTAATTGTCTATATTTTATTTGGTTTTAACTTCATATCATTTTAGCTAGTAATGCAATTCAGACCTTTTTTTTCCGGTTAATTGCGGTCTTGTGAGCCACTGGTCACATATAATTTCTTTCATTTTCAATTTTGTCTAATTAATTTTGTACTTTTGCAATACTGTTGTTGCAATAAAATATTGTTATCTTAATCAACCAAATTAATTAACGTCAAACAAATTTTTTTTTGAAACAATTAAATAAAAATATTTCAATTGATAGATGTAGAAACTACATCGAATTGTGAAATGCTACGAAAAGCAATAAAAAGGAATGCAATTAAGCACTTGATGAAGCACCAGACGGAATCCGGGCTATGTAAAGAGGTATCGACGATATGGTGCACCATCCCTCCACACAGAGATATGCACCGAGTAGCGGGTAACCTTCCATTACCAACCTTATTTAAGGAACTAAAAAAAGTACCAACGATATGGTGCATCATACCTCCACACACTGAAATGCGTCAAGTAACAGGTAACCTTCCATCATTGACCTTGCCTAAGGAACAAAAACCAAAAGCAAAACCAAATAAAAGCGCAAAAAACCCAAAAGGAACCCAGGCCCAAAAAGCCACCCAAACGAAGATCCAGCCCAAAAGCCAGAACCTAATCCAGGCCCAAACTCAGATCCGACCCAGATCCCATATCCAGATCAGACCCGGATCCCCGCCATCTCAACATCGCCAACACATCTCTAGTCCAAATGATCACTAACGTCCTTAGACCGACTCGAACATATCAACCTAGGGCCCAAGCTAAGGTCGCCGTCGTCCGTCCAATCGTGACCTCAAGTCACCACTCTCGCTGGCTGCGCACACGAATTCCACCTCCATTGACCTCTCATGGAAGCTCACCAGATGCTAGATTCCAACCTTCGACCTCAAAGACTAGGTCTTGGCCACCCACAACCCACTCATGACGCCGCAAGAAACTTCCACTGCCACCAACCTCATCAAATTGGTCAAGGACAGCGGGAAATCCAATTCCTCCGACCAAAATTGCCAGAGCAATGCTAAGAAACCCTAGCGCGGGTCTCTCTCTCGATTTTTTCATCTATAAATATTATACATTATTATTATTATGGGCTAAATACTGTTTACCACCCTGTGGTATGGAGCTCACATCAATTCAGTCCCTCTACTTTCAATTTCATCAAAAACACCCCCGAACTATCATTTTCTCGTCCAATAGGTCCATCCGACTCAATTCCGTTAATTTCAGATGTTAAATGCTGACGTGGCATTTCCAACTCATCAAAAGTGGGGCCCACAAGGATGTGAAATTCCCAAAATGTCCCTACCCTATTCTAACTCAGATCGCGGATCCAGATCCCACATTAATCCTCCCCATTACGTTAGAGTCCCAGAACGGGGTTAGAGTCCTAGATTCAGAAAGCAAAAAACTGAAAACCTAAAAAATCGAATGCGTGAAGAAGGAGAAGGCTGAACCGATTGAAAGGCCCACAAAATCGACAAGCAAAAGGTCGATTGAAAAGCTGGAGAAGGTTTCGACATGGCCGACAACGTGCTTGATGTTTGGATACCCAGAAAAACGAAGGATGGAGATGAAATCCCACATTACGGTGAGTTTGGGTTTAGGATTTTACATTACGGTGGTCAAATCTTTAGGTTTTATGGATTAAAGAGTTTTGGGTTTCGCATTTAAGGTTTGAAATTAGGGTTTCAAAATTTCAAAATTGGGGAAAAAGGATTTCTGGGTTTTGTTTCATAGCTTCTAAAGTTTCTGGGTTTCGGGTTTTAGTATGATGTGATGACTATGTTGGTTGTTCTGGGTTTCGGGTTTTAGTATGATGTGTTGACTTTGTTGGTTGTTCTAGGTTTCGGGGTTTCTGGGTTTCCGGTTTTAGTATGATGTGATGACTAGGTTGGTTGTTCTGGGTTTCGGGGTTTCTGGGTTTCGGGTTTTAGTGTGATGTGATGACTAGGTTGGTTGTTCTGGGTTTCGGGGTTTCTGGGTTTCGGATTTTAGTATGGTGTGATGACTATGTTGGTTGTTCTGGGTTTCGGTATCATGTGATGACTATGTTGGTTTGAGAGCTTCTAAAGTTTCTGGGTTTCATGAGCAATCTCTTGCTCTTTTATCAATTATGTACCTAATGTTTGGTAGAAAGATTCAACTTTGACCAAAATCAAATTCATGGGAATCTTGTATTGATTTTATGATACTGTTCTAGAATTTTGCACTAACATTTAATTTGGTATTGGTTATGCAGGCTACGGATGCAGTTGAATGCTTAATCCTAGACTTGTCGAACTCAGAAGTCGATCTATGCATAAATACTGGAGCCTATGTTAGAATGACGAAGCTAAGACTACTCGTAATCTATTATTCATTCTACTCCATATTTTATAATTACCAATATAAATCAAGCTCTGAGGTTGAATTCCCAGCTGACTGCTGTAAACAACTTGCGAAGGGGGAGTTGGAGTTTCTTTCTCATGAGTTGAGGTTTCTCTTATGGCATGGATGTCCTCTAAAGTGTTTTCCATCAACTTTATCCCAAAGAATCTTGTTAAACTTGACATGCGTGGTAGTCACATTCAACAACTTTGGGAAGGAATCCAGGTACAATCATCTATGTATATTTTTCTTGTTTGGAAATTATAAGTTTTTATATGCCTCATGTATGAAGACATATTTTTCCTGTTTTTTTTTAATGCAGCCGTTGCAAAATTTAAAAGCCATCGTGTTAAGTCGTTGTCCATACCTTGTCAAAATCCCCGACTTGACTAAAGAAAAAAATCTTGAGAAACTATTTCTTGATGGTTGTTCAAGTTTATTTGAGGTCCATCCATCCATTTCTAGTCTTCAAAACCTTGATTTCTTGAAGCTAGCCAACTGTAAAGAACTTAAGATTCTCCCCAGCAGCATTCATATGAAATCTCTAAAGACCCTTGAACTTTTTGGCTGTGGGAATCTTGAAAAGTTTCCAGAAATTTCTCAAGTTATGAATGAGCTAAGCGATCTTCATCTATATGAGACTGCAATTAAAGAACTGCCCTCATCAATTAATAATCTTACAGGCCTTGTTACTTTGGACCTTAGAGGTTGCTTTTGGTATCTGTGTGTTGACAATTATATTCTTGTTTCTGATTTTTTTTTTTTTTTTGGTGAGTATAGAAGAAGATGGCTGCATTGAAGGCATCTAGAAAAGCTGCTGCTGCTGCCACCCCTGCTAACTCTACCAAAGCTGCTGCTGCCGCCACAAAATCCAAGTCCACCAAAGCTGCTACTGCTGCTGCCACATCTACCTCAGCAACCACAAGGCCTCCGACATCGAGTAAAGCATCAAAAGGTCAATCTCCAACACGTTGCAGATCATCTCAAAGGATTAGGCAGAATTCCAAGCAAGGGGGAAAGTAGGTGGAAGTTTGGGGAATGATAAGCAAACCCTAACATTTTTTGTGCAACCTTGGTGTGTGCTACCTAGGTTGCTAGCTCTAATTTTTTGGGAGGATGATTAGAGCTATTTGAAATGCCAACATTCGATACGTTGTAAACATTTGGGCTGCTTATTTTGTTGGATTTTAAGAAAGTTTGATGTTGTTAAACTTTCGAATGTAGAATTGGTGCTTCATGTTGGTTAAAAATGTAGATTGGTTATTTTGAAGTACATGTTACAGGTCAAATGTTATTAATTTGAACATGTTCTGCAAATCGATTATTTTGGGCGGGATGTACATCTCCGACACAAGTATTTAGGTCTTCTTTGGCGGGAAAGATTATTTTGGGCGGGATGTACATCTCCAAGACAAGTATTTAGGTCTTCTTGGGTGGGAAAAATTCAATCTTAATAAGATTTGGGGCTGTGATAGAGTCAGGGGCATTTTGGGAATTTCACATCCGTGTGGGCCCCACTTTTGATGAGTTGGAAATGACACGTCAGCATTTAACGTCTGAAATTAACGGAATTGAGTCGGAGGGACCTATTGGACGAGAAAATGATAGTTCGGGGGTGTTTTTGATGAAATTGAAAGTCGAGGGACTGAATTGATGTGAGATCCATACCACAGGGTGGTAAACAGTATTTAGCCCTATTATTATTTTGTTACTTAACGTCAAACAATATTTCATCAAATTAAAATTTTATTTTATTTTCTAATAAAGGTTTCCAAAAATTATTATTTAAGTGAAAGTTAACTATTAGTGCATTAACTTTTATAAATTTCATATATATAAGTTTATAGTTTATACACCCTATGATCCCAACATTTCCTTGTTCTTCCTACAGAAAGCGTAGACAGAGCGCAACGTGAGAGAGGGCCACACCCAGTCTTTTCTAAACCCTAATTCTCGAGATTGACATGGATGTTATGGATGAGATGGCAGTTAGACTTGCTGCTTCTCTTGGACTGGCTGATGGCAGGAAGCTGGTGGATCACAGGCCATCGAAAGGAGAAGGGTTGCGGAGAACGCAAACCTATCTGGTTGGGAAGCTGCAGACAGCTAGGGCTTTCAATAGGCGGTCGTTCATGGGCAAGTTTTGACGCATGGAGGCTCATTGGAAGGTATTCTGTGCAGGAACATGGAGACCAATTTCTTTTCTCTTTGATGGACCCTTCTGACAGGAATCACATCCTCTGAGGAGGACCTTGGGGTTTTGATCTCACCCCGATGTTTTTGGCATCGTATGACGGTGTTGGTCTAATCGATGGAGTTCCTTTGTCGTCTTTAGAGTTCTGGATTAAGGTCTGAGGCCTGCCACCGGCTTTTCACACCGATCGGTGCCTGCACCAAATTTGGAATGCTCTCGGGCGCTATCTCCAAAAGGATTTGGTTGAATCTGAAGCTGGTCGACTACGGATTAGGGTGGAGGTCGATCTGCTGCAACCGGTGATTTATCTGCTGTGTTTCATGGTGGAGGATGGCATCGATGTAGATCTAGACTTTTTCTTTGAAAACTTGTACGGCAGGTGTCGTGAGTGTGGCCTGATAACTAACATAGGGGTGCCATGTTCTGTTCCACCATTGATAGAAGCTCTGAGGAAAACAGCCTATCCGGTAAGGCAAGATCTTAATTATGCCCTAGCTAGGGTTGAAGGGAACATATTGGCGGGGCCAAATCTGGTGTTCGGGGCTTAAGTTAGGGATGTAGGTCCATCAGGTTTAGCAAGGTTTGCTCCTCAGCTTGTGCCTAAGTCTAGGGCACGCCAGGCATTGCATATTCTAACGGCACAGACAGGTACCAGTTCGACCGTTGGAGGACAATTAACTGACAATGATACTGTAGGTGGTTAAAAGATTGGCACTGTGCCCATGTTAGAAGAAGAAGGCAACACTGGTGAGGGTGTTCTAGCCGAGAACGCGGAGGTAGTCATAGCAGCGGCACAGACCCTTGAGTAGTGTTAGCGGCTCTAGGGTTAAACAGGTAGTTGGTTTGAGCAAAAAGAGATAGAGCTGATGATGATGGTGTGTCACCAAGAAAAACTCGGCTTTGTCGTGCTGTGTGTAGAACGAATCTGGATGCTAGTTTTATGGGTTTAGCTATTGTGCTAGTTTCACAGGATGCTTCGAAGAAACGTGGGAGACTAAAAAGAGCAAAGAACAAGGTCAAAGTGGCAGTAAAGGCATAAAAGACTTCACTTATGATGAAGGCTAAGAACTCACCAATGAAGAAGATGAAGACTCTAGAAAAAATGGAGAAATTGGTCAGTGGACTATCTGAGTTTACTACTCCGTCTGATGTAGGCAGCTCCACCCCTTCAAAGGGGAAGGAAGTTGTCATTGCGTAGTTTCAATAAGTTAGAATAAAGTTTATGTTAGTAGAAGCTTCTGTATAAGCCTTCATGAATGTATTTGGTTTTAGCGTACCACAATTGCGTGTTCGACATCTAGAGTAAAATAGAATAGAGTGCCTACGAGGCGAGGTGTTTTTGGTAACATAGACTATTATGAGCTACCAAAGGTGTAATAGAGTAGCCTTTATGTACTATTCTTTGCCCATGATTCCGAGCCATATTATTGTATGCGCTCGCGCTCGTTACATAAAAGAAAAAATCATCTCTTTATTCTTTTCATTCTTATTCCCTCCTGAATCATCCATTTCTTCCTCCCCTTATTGCATAGCCATCTTTTACAACACATATTTCTTTCCAATTTCTTCTTACTTTGTCTTTGTTTTTTTGCCCTCTAATACCTAGATTTTTGGTGTAGCTTCTATTTATTACTAGTGTGACTTCTTCGATGCACATTTGCCTTTACAATAGACTTGGTAAAGAAGATTTTGCATATCTTTAATATAGAATCGATTTATAGTGTTAGTATACTCTTGTCATAAAATTAAACTTGCAATTATATGCCTTTATTTGTAGGTAAGATTACAAAGGTTTCAAAAAATTCAAGTTTTTATATCACTGTATATGAAACTATCTCCAACAGATCCCCTAAATATTATTTTTGCTGAAAAAAAAAATAAATAAAAGAGAGAGTTTTTTCTAAAATATCAACTCCAATAGCCCCCCCATGTCACTCCCTAGTTTAGGGATTCCCTATTTCATGTTTTCATCACCTATTCCTATACCAAAAATAGACAATATAGGTAATGACAGTGGCCAACATTACATCAATTACTTTTATGTTAAAAATGCAATTAAAGTCATCTAATAAATTTTTTTATTAACAGTTAGAAATAAAGATTTATTTAAATAATAGCTAGATTTTAATTACTATTTCTTGAGCAAATTTTCACATAGGGTTAGCTAAAATAACTATGAGGAATATTTTTGAACAAATAAGAAAATTTTAGGTAATGTTGCTGGAGTTGATCTGAGGTCACATTTGCCTCTCGCTCTCTTTGTCTATTGTTATTCCTCGTACTTTTTACTTTAAATAGGTATATGTTCTATATGTAGATATTTGTATTTTTTCATTAGGTGGGTGATATGATCTCTATTCTTTATAACATAAAAGCAACGCAAACCCTAGCATTGAGAACAGAGATAGGTGGCGACTTCCGTTGGCTCTAGCAGTGGTGTTGCCTCATCACTAGCCTGTGGGTGTGCGTCCGTGGTTGGCGTCGGCAAGGTCCTGAGTGCGGCAAGGCTTTTGCCCGTTCGCTCGGAGAGGTAGGCACAGAGTGCAGATGGGTCGCAGTGTTGGGTTTGTGTTTTCCCTATTTGGATCTGGCAAACCTTGGCTTGCCGGAGTGCGCTAAAGGTCGGTGGGGGTAACAAATCGAGGCAGGTCGAGGCAACTTCGGTGAAGAGATTCTGTCGACTTGGCCGAGGCTTATTTCGCTAGTTTCAGGTGGACTGACTTTCAATTGGGTTCGGCGGTCTCTGCTCGGATTCCCCCGCTCGATTTGATGTTACGGTGGACCGGCCGGCCACTGGAGGGGAGGAATCGGCAGACGGCGGTAGATATAATCGGGCCAGCGCAGGCTAGGACTGCCGCCCTCTTTGCTCAGGGTTGGGCCTAGGCTCAATCTTGTGCTGATGAGGCAGGGGAACTGGCCTACTAAGCAAGAATTGATTTGGGCTTGGGCTCAGGTCAAGGCAATCTAGGCCCTAATGTATTAGGGTATTGAGTCTGTGTGAGGTTGGATTAACTTCTATGAGTCTTCTATGCCGTTTGTAGTGTTTTGCTTGTACCACAATTGCGTGATTGGCAAGTGGGGACTAGTTGAATGATTTCTTTTCAGTAGGATGCGAGGTTTTTTCCTTCTTGTATAAGCTCGTTTAAATGTGAGCATCTCAAATATTTTAATGATTTGCTCTACCTTAGATTGTTTAGTTCAGATTTTCTTGCTGAGTTTTGCTTATGTAACTTATTATAGACTCTAGCCTGTTGGCTGTTGATCTAATGAATTCAACTTCTATTTCCAAAAAAAAAAAAAAAAAAAAGATCTTTGTTCTTTTTATTTTATTTATTTATTTATTTTTAATTTCTGCTTAATAAATATAGGTAGATCAAATACCTCCTATATAGATATTCAATTAAACAATAATGTTTGATTTTTTTTTCCCTAATATTTTCTACCCTATAAATGTAAGTAGTATAAAGTTTTTTGGTATGATAGCGTTTTCGATGTTTCTCGACCTATATATATATATGACATTTACAATCACTAGTATGGACATCCTGATTGTCTATAAAAGCTAAAGTTAACCTAGAAAAGTTAATAAGAAGGTTTAATCTAGCATAACTATA
>BDJD01005136.1:93841-117795 GCA_002564525.1 Rosa multiflora | reverse complement strand
GATATCTTTTACACCAATCTAATGGCGTCGCGTTGGCGCAGAGCTATATCTAGCTAACAAGTTCACAATCATATGAGATGTCCGGTCTTGTGCATTGAGCTAAGTACAATAATGCGCCTATTGTACTAAGTAAGGCACTTTTGCCTTTAGCACATCTTCGTCATCATCCTTTCGACGAAGAGGATCCTTTTTCAGGATCAAGACTACGGACGATCATGGGGGTTCTTGAGGGCTTGACCTTGTCAAAATGCCTAAGCATCTGTCGACACGATGCTCAAGTTCCAAACTGAGACATAATCGTGTTCTCCCAAAATCCTTCATCTCGAACTCAGATTTCAAGTGTTCAGCGGTTTCCCTCAATTTTTTTAAGGGCTTCTAATGAAGATCATGTCCAACATGAACCGCGATGGAATCCGAAACTTGTTATAGAAACGCGTGGGCATATCCCTTCCCAATCAAGTAGTCACTTTAGTGAGCGTTTCAATCTTATTGTAAACGCACTCCGTGGTCTAGAGCCTCTTGACTTGGGTAAATGAAGTTCACCATGAACTTTCATGTATATTCCGTATCTAGATCCCTATAGAGATACGTAGTGACCACATTTGTAAGCTGCATGTTCAGTTATTCGGAAACTACCAAACTGACAGGGTAGTGGAGTGCAATGACATCCATTACGAGAGAATATGTCTCATCGTAGTCGATTCCAGGGCGTTTTGTGAGAAGCCTTGCGCCATAAGGCGAGATTACCATCTCTTTTTCTCACTACGCTTTCTAACGAAGACCCATTAGTCAACAGGTTTTATGTTAGGAGGTGTTGGCATCTCTAGCTCGAAAAACCTTCCTCTTCGTTAGAGAATCTATCTTAACCTGGATCGCATTTTCCATTTAGGCCAAAAACTCTCTACGTTGGCATTCATTCATTCATCAACGGAGCGTGGTTCGATATCTTCGGACTCAGCATTCATTCATTCATCAACGGAGCGTGGTTCGATATCTTCGGACTATCTACACAGAATTCCATTAAGGATTTAATGCAAAGTGCTTCCGAGTTATAGTCAAGAACTCACTTGAAATCACAAAAGCGGAGGCTATGCCATCTCACTTCTAGGTCAGGAAGCAAGGAGTCACGGACGTTGCCAAATCTTTCTTCGAGTGAGACCCACAGCCTTCTGGGGTCTTCTTCATTCATATACTCGTACTGGAGCGAATCATCCATAATTCCATTAAGGATTTAATGTGAAGTGCTTCCGAGTTATAGTCAAGAACTGACTTGAAATCACAGAAGCGGAGGCTATGCCATCTTATTTCTAGGTCAGGAAGCAAGGAGTCACGGACGTTGCCAAATCTTTCTTCGAGTGAGACCCACAGCCTTCTGGGGTCTTCTTCATTCATATACTCGTACTGGAGCGAATCATCCATATGACGAGTCATTAGGATGATGGCTTTCGCCTTATTTGCCTCTAAGGCTGCTCTATTTGCTTCCAAAGCGTGAGCTTGCTCAACAGTTAGCACGTCCTGGCTAGGCTCGAGAATCATATCCAGGATTCTATCAGCCTTGAGATGCTGGCGGATATCACGAACCCACCTGTGATATCCAGAGCCAGTTGTTCCCAATGGAGCAAAGTCCAATTTGTTCAGGTTACTCATCCTGAAAGAGAACAAGAAATTAGGGTTAGTTTCGGAGCGAAATAGGCTACCACGAAAACATATGAAATTTCTGAGCGTAATCGCTTCCAAGAAATTAGATTCCAAGAGATATTGAATTAGATCGAAACAATGATGTGCTTGTGGTCGATCATAACTTCTCAACAAACTCTAAGTTTGGAGGACTCTACAAGCTTCCAAGCTTGGAGTGAGCGCGAACCCCCACAGTTCGGCTTTTGGTCTCCCCTATGTAGAGAAAAGGGGGGTAGAAGAAGGGATTTTGGAAGTCCCCGAGAAAAGAAGAAGAAAATAAAGGAAAAACTTCAAAAACAGGAACTTTTAGAAAAGTTTACCTTAAAATATGGCCGGGGAAAAATGTCACCGAAAAGTACTGTAGCAAGCACTGTAGCAGACCGAAAAGTTGTCCCGAAAAGTCGCCGGAGTACTGTAGCAGCCGAAAGTACTGTAGCGCGGGAGTTACTGTAGCTGACCGAAAAGTTGTCCCGAAAAGTCGCCGGAAGTACTGTAGCACGTTACTGTAGCTGCGGAGGTTTCTGGGATTTGAAGGCTACGATTATAGGGTTTCAGGGTTAGGGCTCGTGCTTATAACGTGTTGTAGAGAAACTGAATTTGAGAGGAATTTGCTGTGTATTCTCATTGATAATAGGGGCCTCTTTATATAGAGGATTACAATGCATAGAATCTCAATCATACAAGGAAAGTAATTCTACATTGATTAGGATTCTAGATCCTTCTAATTAAATCCTATTACCACTAGGTCAAGTAACCTAGGGTTTGGGCTAAACACAAATTAGGTTTTCCTTCAACAAACTTTTATTTTAGTTATGCATGATTCTCTAGCTAAATATAGCTAGCCAATTTAGCTTTTAGTTATAGCTAATCTGTTGGAGTTGAATTTTACATTAAAAATAGTTATATATAGCTATAATTTAAATTTAACTAGTCTTATTGCTCATTTACATCTTGTAATCACACACTCATATATCAGACCAGGCTTCGTGTATATCCTAGATATGATATTTGATTCCAATCCAGTCCAATGAATCAAAGACTAGTCTGATGTCGATCTGATCTCTGTCTCTCTCTTCGCTGATATATAATATATATTCCAGCAAAAATGGATTTTCCTGTCCTTCTCAATCATGAAGAACTTCTTTAATTCTTCAACTAACAATTTTTGTAATCCAAGATTTCTAATCGATGAATTTCAATCAACCCATGTTTTCAGTTTTCAAAATTCATGCCCAATCTCCCGAACATGGAATTGCCGGGGTGCATTGGATCTAATCGCTCAACCCGGAATTTATGGTTCTGGCAAAGAGATCTTCTTCATCAATCCCTGCAATTATGTCCTTTCACAGCACTTGCTTGGTTTCTATTTCTCTTATTTCACCACCCTAGGATCTGGGTTTATCAAAACTGGGTTTGATTTATAGATAAAATGGCAGCTTTTGTGCCTTATCTTAGAATACCTGAGCAGGCCTTTCTGCATAGGAGAGGCTCTCTGGTTTGGGTAAAGCAGAATTGATGAAGAAAAGAGGAGATGAAAAACAAAGAACCAAAATTGAATGGACATAACGAGATTAAAAGAATCAAAAATTCAAAACTAAAATTAAGGTCACTTGTCTCATAACGATTTCTTTGTCCATCTGATATCAGATTAATTATTTTCTAATGTAGTGTTGAAAGAAAAGAAGGCATAACACCGTCTTGCAATCTTCCTTCTGATCGCTGGAAACATGCCTTTTGCAATTTAAGAGGCCAGAAGGAAGAGGTGAAAAGGGTAAAACGGGAAGATGAAATTTGACAGACTCCCACTGTTTTTGTCCCCGTTTGATGGTCCCATCAACTGACCTAATGAGTGACCAGAAACTTACCAACAAATCAAAAAAAAAAAAAAACACAGAAAGTTTGACTGGGGACAAGTTGCTTTCGGTGTAGAGCAAAGAACTTGCCACGAAAAACGAAGTGGGGAAATGAGTTTGTGGTTTTTACTGTGAACGGAGATATGAAAAATAAATGTGTTTGGGTAGTGGCAATTATGGTGAAAGGGAGTTATAATGACAAAAGAGGCTGTATCATATCACGTTAGGGGTGGGTTCGGTTCCTATCGGTTCGGTTCCGATCCTAAACCGAAAACCGAACCGAACTGAACGGTTCGGGTCGGTTCGGCCCAGTTTCGATTTTTTTTAAAAAAAAAAACATATTTTTACCTAATATACTCCTTTGGTATTGTAACTCGAGAAGTTTTTGTTTCTACAAACCTGTAATTATAATCTATAACAAGAAGTTTACAAGTTTACTAATGCATGTTTTGTACTTCACTAGACAATAATCTCTAATTCGATACTCCATAGTCCATATAATTCAATTCATATAGTCCATCAAATTCTAGCATCAATATATGAAATTGTCAAAAAATATAGAGTCCAAAGTTTATAAAAGTCCATCATTACATCAACACTAACCTCACAAATTAAAAATTTATAAGTTCACTAAAAGATTAAACATAAAAAAAAAAAAAAATGAACCAACATCAACATATGAATGAGGGCAATAACATAATCTCAAGCTCGGAAAGATGAAGTCTTCGACTTTGGAGGTAACATTCCGCTCCGACTACTCCCCACTGCAGCTCCACATGACATCTTAAGCATCTCTACATTAGTATAAGAGAATAATAAAAATAACATTAGAAAATAAATACATACAATCATATATAACATAAATATTACAACTTCATTAACCCAAAAAACTATAACTAAGAAAATAGAAACTAAATTACCTCTTTCCGCTTCTTCACACAACTCCATCTCCTCAACAGTAGGCATATGATGTAGATACACATTTTCACTCCTAAGCCAATTTTGTGTACATATCAAAGCCTCCACCATTCTAGGACTTAGGGAGCTACGGTATGGATCAATAATCCTCCCACTCGTGCTAAAAGAAGATTCTGAAGCTATGGTTGACACCGGAATAGAAACCCACAACCTCACCAACACCACTTTCCCTTCCCTCTTCCTCATACACCTTGTAAAGGTCATACAAGAGATCCTTCACAGTCTTTGTGTTAGCTTCCACATTTTCATTCATATCCCCATCATCAAGAATCTCAAAATAGTCAACAACTTTCTCAAGTTTATGACGCTGATCAAGAACAATAGCAATGAATAGATAGTGATTCAACTTATCAAAGCTACCCCAATACTTGAGAAACTTGTCTTGCATAGGTGATGCATCTCAGACAAACATGGGTTCTTTTGTTCTTGCAAGAGACCATAAATAGATAGTATATCACCAAAAGTACTATGAACGGTAGGAGAATTAGAACAACATACCTTCAAAGTGATTTCATAAAATGGTCTCAAGAAATCCATAAATTGCTCCCCATATTGCCAATCAACACTTGCCGGTGGCCCTTCTTTTGGCTTTTCACCCTTGGCACCTTCAAGCCATGCACAAAAATTGCACGCATCTTCTTCCACCATTCTATCAAAAGCTTTTTGGAATTTCAAAGTTCGTTCCAACATCAAGAATGTGGAATTCCACCTAGTAGGGACATCTAAAATCACAAGCCCTTTGCACTCTAGTTTTACCCTTTCAACACATTCCTTAAAAAAATCAAGCCTTTGTGGGGAGGATATAACATACCTCACCGCATTCCGAATGGCACCAATAAAGATCTTCATCACACTCAACCCATCATTGACAATCAAGTTCAGAATATGGGCTACACACCTCATTTGTAAATGCTTCCCTTCATGCAAAACTGCATTAGGGACACCCCAATCACCCATCCTCCTACTCAACTCCTTCAATCATTATCAACGGTGACTGTGAGAATCTTCTCTATACCCCATTCCAACAAACAATCCTCCAATAGCTTAGCTATAGCCTCTCCCTTATGACTAGGAATCACACAAAAATTTAAAATTCTCTTATGCAACACCCAATTATCATCAATAAAATGTGCAGTGAGGACCATATAATTAATGTTTTGAATAGAAGTCCAAGTATCGGTTGTAAGAGACAACCTATATCTACTCAATTGATCCATCAATTTTTCCTTTTCCCCCAAATAAAGCTTAAGGACATCCTTTGCTATTGTCTTACGGGAATGAATTCTCCAATAAGGAAGAGCTCTACCCATAAAACGCCTAAACCTCTCTCCCTCAACATGAGAAAATGGTAGCTCATCTAATATAATGTACTCCACACATAACATAGAGAGTTCTTCTTGAGTGCATTCTACAGTACACAACTCAGTAGTTGGTTTTTTTAAAGAGAAAATCTTTTGCCTTTTAACTTTCATCATCTCAATATTAGGGGGATACTTTGGACACCTGTCCATATGATTATTAAGGGAGGTTGTACCATTCTTCCTAGGACCAGCATAGTAAATTTTTCCACAATAATTACATTTACCCTTAATTCTACCATCCACCATATCCCTCTCAAAATGATTCCAAATATCTGACCTTTCTTTCAGTTTCAACGCCTCAAGGATGCTTTCCACACTTCCATCATCTTCAAGCTGGGTTGCTTGAGTTTCTTGAACTTCCGGAGTTGCAGTAGAAGTTCCTTCATGGGGAGTTATTGGTGTTATAGATTCACCAACACTAGTGTTGATCTGCAAAACAGAACAGAAACTGCAATATGAAACAAAAAACAGAAACTGCAGTAACAAACAAAAAACAGAAACTGCAGTAACAAACAAAAAACATAAACTGCAGAAGTGAAAATCAGTTTTGATATATAGTTGCCAAACAATTTACTGATTTCATTGACTAAAGAAGTGGCCAAAGCATATGTTAATAAAGAAACCAATTTAAACAGACTTCTTTTTCTATATCTCTACGGTTTCCCATTATTTTATTTGTGTGACCCAGTTTAGTATGCGTTTAAAGTTAATGAGTCCCACAACTATTGTAAATCAGTTTATACTCTGCTCCAATCAACAAATCCACAATACTAAGACAGAAAGAAAACTGATTGACATGAATATGTGGGAAAGAGTGACACCAATAAACACGAAATAAGCACTGAAAAGTTCAGAAGATCGACGAGCAAATCACCTTAGAGGGGGGTTTAAAATCTTTTAACTAATGGAGTGAAGGTATACACATTCCATCACCCTCAAACATGCAAATTCAATTATTCCAATAGTTGAAAAAACAAAGTGCTGGACAAAAAGATTGCAGCAGTTGCATATATTCTAGCAATATATGTATAATCTATATCCGCCCATCCACTTTCAAGTCTTTAGCCTGCCATTTTCAAACATATAGCAAAATAGGGACAATAAGTACCCACTCCAACCAAGGCATTATAGAACAGAACAAACAAGACGTCCTGTAAAAATGTCAAAGTCTTGAAAAAGCCCTTCCTTCGATCATGACAACATGACCATAACAAAGAGTTAGAAAGTGGTCTGGTGGTTTCTCCATTTGACTCCACTTGAAAATACACTAGTAAGTCATCACCCAATGCAGTGTCTTAGAATAAATTTTTAACCAACCAAAGCCCAGCTGCAACCCATATCAATAAATTTATCATTGACATTTTTAACAGTGCTAATTGTGTGATGAAAATAATGATCAAATCATTTCTATTTGTGTGATCATATATTCTTTTGAGCCGGCCAAACTGCACTAATAGTTCTCTACCCGATCTAAACGATTATTTTCATTTTGAAATAGCAACACCTAGCTCAAGAAATCTAATCTCAAATCATTCTATATCTCAAATAATTTAAGGTACAACCGTATAACTTCAAAGCACACCACATCAACAAACAGATTACAGATTTGAAAAAAAAATTGCTACCTGAGATGATGAAGATGATTTATTCTTCGGGGCTGAAGCAGAACTTGTACCACATGACCTAGATTTCTCCATTTGCCCCTTCATTTTCAGCAATTTCAAGTCTAGAACTACTCAGCCAAAACAAATGCAGAGTACCTGAAACTGACATACTCAATTCCATGTCCAGCAAGAACATTCCACAATATACACAACATAACATAAACTGAAAGTCTGAAACCATCTTTTGCCTCGGCTCTTACCTTATCCAGAAAGATTGTGGCTATAAACACCAAAGTCAAGCCCAAATCTGTAACTCTATTCCAAGCTAATCTACAACAATAATAGCACAAGAGAATGTCCAGATCAAAAACCGAACAAGAAACTCCATCCACGAAATCAAGAAACCCTTTCAATTTGGTTCAGACCTAACCTGGAATTCTTCAATCTCTGAACCCGAGTCTTCTTCAATCTAGTCTTCAAAAGAACACCGAGTCTTCTTCAATCTCTGAAGACGAAAAACATGAAATAAGAACACAACATGGGGTGAAGATTCGTTAGTCACTGAAGACTTGAGGTTGAGGAGAAGCAAAATGAATCGGGAACTACTAGCTACAGACACAAGTAGAGATTTTAAACATAGGATTGGAGATCAACTAGCTCAGAATCTCAGATCAGTGAAAATCAAAGACGGAGTTTGATACTTCGACTAACCTTACCGATGGAAAGAGAGATAGAAAGCTGCTGTGAGTTCCTGTCTTCCTGAGTTCCCGTCTTCGTGTCGCAGGAATTGATTGGTTGTGCGGGTGGCGGCGAGGATTCGACTGAGAGAGCAAGGGCTGAGGAAAAAGTCGTGGCCGAGAGAGTTTAGGTTTAGGCTGAGCAACAGTGGAAGTGAGGCTGTGATTAAGGAATGAGGATTCGACTCGAGGGCTCGAGGCAGCGAGGTAAGTTCTCCAACCCTAATAAAAAACGACGTCGTTTTTAGCTTAATGAACAGTGTTTCAGTTTGCGGTTCGGTTCGGTTTCTGCCGGGCTGAAACCGAAAACCGAACCGAACAGATTCGGTGCGGTGTGGTTTTTTCCTATTCAGTGCGTTTTTTTTCTACTGCGGTTCGGGTATCGGTGCGGTTTTTTTTTCGGTTTTCGGTTTCGCGAGCCCACCCCTATATCACATGATGAATAATTGGCCTTCATTATTAAAGCCTTAAAGGGATATATATGGAGAACGTTTTCCGTGCTCCGAGTTTGGAGTGCTCGGGTTATTTGGGCCCAGCCATGTGAGCAGCACGTGTGAATTCAGAAAGAGAAAACAAAAGGGGAAAAGGCCTAGCCTGTTCCCGATAGTTGAGAAAGAAAAGCAAAAAAAAAAAAAAAAAGCAACACACTCACCGTTCTCATAAACGCAGATTCACCATAAGCACAAGCAACACATGCAGTCAATTTCAGTCCACAATCTCAATTCAAATATCAATTCCCAGATTTACTTGCAACAACTTAAAACACCATAAACAAGACAACATAACCAATTCGATAACAGAGTCTTCAATTTCACCATATCAAACCAAAATCAGTTCCATAACTTCCGATCACTAACACAAGAACAAAACGTGATTATACCTTCGAAATCGGAAATCAACTTTAATCAACCCAACTCAGTTCCCAGGACAAGCCTCATGACGAAAACCCAATTTCCCAGTGTCACTGCCGAAGATAAATTGGTGAGTGTGATGCCAACAACCAGAAAGCTTTTCGATTGTTAGCCTATGAGTGCAGCCGAGCAAGAAACGAAGCCCAGAAAGGCCGGAGAAGTTGTCGGCGTTGAAGAACACGGCGGAGCAAAAGGTAACCCAGAAACCCAATCAGTCAAAATCGTTCGAATTGAAAATATAATTGGTCTAACGTATATAGATTGATGAGAGGATGAGTTTTCCTACCACATGAAACTTAATCGGTGACCGGAGTCGCCGGAATTCGTTGAAACTCGCCAGAGGAGACTCGGAGCTTCGGGTCTTCGATTCTCCTTCTTCGTTCAATGCATGGACAATCAGAGGCCACGGGCGTAACGAATATGGTGAGGCAGAGATAATGCCGGTGTTCCGCCGCTGTTCTGTGGTCGGACGGAGTAGCTTCAGTCGGACCCTCTTTGCGGGTCTCCGGGTCACGTCATGTCAGAGAACTCTGGTTCTCTCTCTCGATCCTTCTGGATGGATCATCTGATTACATGCCTACTTAATTCAATTAATATTAGATGGTTGTGATCAGTCGGTGGATTTATGGATGGTTAGGATCGCGCCAGGTTGATCTCTGCTTTTCCAAAATATTTTCCTTTAACCTGAAACTTCCAAAAATCACCAAAAATAGCTTGAAAGTCTAGAAAATTCCCCGAAAATTCCAACGAACTTTTCGTGTCGTATACTTTATTATCCAATCCTTAAATCGAGGATTTCACTCGTGAAAAATTTCAGAAAATATTCTCGAGCACCTTTTCTAAAACCTGAGATCGATAAGTAAATTATCAAACTATCTCAATTAGGCATGATAAACTTTTCCGGGGCTCACAGGTAATGTCAAATTTATCGAATTTCAATTTCGATTTTTTGAATCGCACAATATTCTAATATGTCTACTAATGTTGTATAACAGTTTTATTAGTTGTAATGAAAAGTATACATTCCATGAGCAACTATGTGTAGGAAATAGACTTTATCAAAATCGACCGTAGGATGTTATCACGATAAGAAGAAATGGTTATAGTCAAAATTTCAGCTATTTTCATTATCGTTTGGGTCTCGATCTAGTAGGTCAACCCTAAACATTAAATACCACATATAGCTAATATGCTCATAACCGCTCACTCGTAACTTATTTTTTTGATCTGTTAGCTATCACACTCTCTTGGGTAGGAGCTGTATCAAATAATGTAAAAATTTCGGGAATTTTATCTCCTCAATGGTCAGCTCCCCTTAGGGAAGTAAAAGTTTTTAAAGGGTTGACCGGTTTATTTCATGTCAAAATGACGGCGGATTGGGTTAATTTTTTTACACAATGCCTACTAATACGATATAAATAGATGGGTAATATCAAATTTATTGATTTTCAATTTTAATTTTTTGGATTGCACAAAATTCTTATATGTCTGCTAATGTGGTATAACTAGCTTATTAGTTGTAATGAAAAGTATACGATCCATGAGCAACAATGTGTAGGAACTAGACTTTATCAAAATCAACCATAGGATGTTATCATAACAAGAAGAAATGGTTATGGTCAAAATTTCAGCTATTTTCGTCGTCATTTGGGTCTCGATCTAGTAGGTCAACCCTAAACCTTAAATACAACATAAAACTAATATGCTCATAACCGCTCACTCGTAACTTATTTTTTCGATCTGTCAGCTCTCACGCTCTCGTGGGTAGGAGCAATATCAAATAATATAAAAATTTAGGGAATTTTATCTCATCAAGGGTTGACTCCCCTTAAGGAAGTAGAAACTTTTAAAGAGTTGACCGGTTTATTTCATGTCAAAATGACGGCGGATTTAGTTAATTTTTTTACACAATGCCTACTAATACACTATAAATAGATGGGTAAAATCAAATTTATCGATTTTCAATTTCAATTTTTTGGATTTCACAAAATTCTTATATGTCCACTAATGTGGTATAACTAGCTTATTAGTTGTATTGAAAAGTACACCTTCAATGAGCAACAATGTGTAGGAAATAGACTTTATCAATATCGACTGTAGGATGTTATCATAACAAGAAGAAATGATTATAGTCAAAATTTCATCTATTTTCATCGTCGTTTTGGTCTCGATCTACTAGGTCAACCCCATAAAACTAATATATTCATAACCGCTCATTCGCAACTAATTTTTTCGATTTGTCAGCTCTCATACTCTCATGGGTATGAGGTATATCAAATAATGTAAAAATTTTGAAAAGTTTATCTCCTCATGGGTTAGCTCCCCTTAGGGAAGTATAAGTGTGTAAGGTTGACCGCTTTATTTGATATCGAAATGACGGCGGATTGGGTTAATTTTTTTACACAATACCTATTAATAAGCTATAAATAGATGGGTAATGTCAAATTTATCGATTTCCAATTTCGATTATTTGGACTGCACAAAATCCTTATATGTTTACTAATATAGTATAACTAGTTTATTCGTTGTATCGAAAGGTATACCTTCCATGAGCAACAATGTGGAGGAAATAGACTTTATCAAATTTGACCGTTGGATGTCATCATGATAACAAGAAATGATTATGGTCAAAATTTCAACTATTTTCGTCGTCATTTGAGTCTCGATCTACGTGGTCAACCATAATCCCTAAAATTAATATGCACATAACTACTCATTCACAACTTCTATTTTCGAGCTGTCAACTCTCACACTCTTGTGGGCATGTGCTATATCAACTAATATAAAAATTTTAGAAAGTTTATCTCCTCATGGTTCAGCTCCCCTTAGGGAAGTAGAAGAGTTTAAAGGGTTGACCGGTTTCTTTAATGTCGAAATGATGGCGGATCGGGTTAATTTTTTTACACAATACCTATTAGTACGTTATAAATAGATGGGTAATGTCAAATTTATTGATTTCTAGTTTTGACTGTTTAGATTGCACAAAATCCTTATATGCCTACTAATGCGGTTTAACTTGTTTATTAGTTGTATTAAAAAACATACCTTCCATGAGGAACAATATCAAGGAAATAGACTTTATCAAAATTGACTGTTGGATGTCATTATGATAAGAAGATATACTTATGGTCAAAATTTCAGCTATTTTCGAAGTTGTTTGGGTCTCGATCTACTAGGTCAATCCTAAACCCTAAATACCACATAAAACTAATATGCTCATAACCGATCACTCGCAACTTCTTTGTTCGATCTGTCAGCTCTTACACTCTCATGACTATGACCTATATCAATTAATGTAAAAATTCTGAAAGTTTTTCTACTCATGGTTACGCTCCCCTTACGAAGTTACAAGTGTATAAGTGGTTGACCGCTTTATTTGACATCTAAATGATGACGGATCGGGTTAATTTTTTTACACAATACTTATTAATACGCTATAAATAGATGGATAATGTCAAATTTATCGATTTTCAATTTCGATTGTTTAGATTGCACAAAATCTTTATATGCCCACTAATGCGGTTTAACTTGTTTATTAGTTGTATTAAAAAATATACCTTCTATGAGCAACAACGTGAAGAAAATAAACTTTATCAAAATTGACCGTTGGATGTTGTCATGATTAGAATAAATAGTTATGGTCAAAATTTCAGCTATTTTCCTCGTCGTTTAGGTCTCGATCTATTAGATCAACCCTAAACCCTAAATACTACATAAAACTAAGATGCTCATAACCGATCATTCGCAACTTATTTTTTTGATTTGTCAGCTCTCATACTCTCATGGGTATGAGGTATATCAAATAATGTAAAATTTTTGAAAAGTTTATCTCCTAGTGGTTTAGCTCCTTTTAGAGAAGTATATGTGCATATAAGGTTGATCGCTTTATTTGATATGGAAATGATAATAAAGTACAGGATGAGACGAGTCTGTGAGAATTTTCGATAAGTTTTTTAGACACCTGAGTTATTTATTATGATTTTTCAAAGTTTTCAAAATAATTAAAAATTATTAATTAATGTTGTGCAATGTCAGCCGTCGATAAACCCACCGCTTGATCTCTACCCTTTATCAAAATTTAATTCTAGGCTTTTAAATACCCAATTCAGATCAAAGGGGCCAGAGCATCGGGCCTCTCGATCCGTTTTCCAGACCTGCGAAGCTACGACAGTGAGTCGACTGTATCTCGACTGCTAGGCCATGCCGCAACGAGGTACTGGTCCCATCCGTCTTGCCTCTCCATTGCCGGCGTCCCCGTGATCTTGGTTTGTGCATTGGTCGAGTTTGAAGAGAGAATCGAAGGCCAAAATCTGCGGCAGCTCTGGTGGTTCTTCGATTCAATTTTCCGGCGACTCGATCACCGTTGGCGGTGCTGCTGTGCTCTAGTAACGGCCACGCTTTCTTGTGTTTCTTTATTGTTCGCATATACAGCAACCAAATTAAATTGAAACAAGTTGAAAAGGCCCATCAGTTACACCTCTCTGCAACTCGTCTCATTCTCAAACCCAAAAAAACTCTTCTCAATCAAACTTTCTCCCTCAAAATCAAAGCCAAAAATTATTTCCTTGTAATTTGTTCTGCTCTTTTTGGCTCAATCAAATCCAATTTGTAGACCGGGTCTGTGTACCCATCTTCATGAAGAGAATATCCAACAAAAATCAAGTTGTTATATCAATTTGAGCTCTTCTATAAGAGTTGCAGCAGAAATTCAAGACAACTGAAAATTATAAAATTAATTCAATCTGTTGATCTTATTTAATGGAAAGCATGTTTATGTTTTAGTGGTGAAGAGATGAGGGATTAGTTAATGACCGAACAACTTTGAATTTGATTTTTGAGTTATAAAATCATACTTCTCTGTTGATGGTGAAGAGATGAGCAAGGAAGATGCTTCAGAAATTGATGGAGACGAGTTGCAGAGTGAGAGAAAGGAAACAAGCAGGTTTTAAGTGAGATTAAAAGTTTTAAAATTCTTAGCCGGTTACCAGTTTACCGAATTATACGGTCACGATTACACTACAAACACTAACCGTTGGATTGGCTGCTTATGTGGCCGAGCATTCCATGCTTGGAGCATGGAAAATTTTTCGATATATATCAAGAAACAATGATCATACATAAAGCTAGAACAGTATAACTCATGTTGATCGACTAACGATCGGTGTCTTGTGCCACATGATTTGGGATAACCTTTGAGCTCCGTGTAATAAAATATCAGAAAAGAATATATACTTTGAAGAATTTTCACTAGGGCAAGAATACGCGTGTGTATATATATATATATATATATATATATATATATATATATATATATATATATATATTCCAAAGAGGACGTCCGTGATATACTTGATCTGCGGATGTGCCATTCTCAGCCGTCCATTGCTTTAAATGAAATTGAACGGCTCAGATTGAGATTTTCCAAAAACAATCGCGGGTCAAATATATAGCTCTGTGCTTCAACCCGACTCCTCTGAGTCAATGACAAAACCAGAGTTCTCGTCTCGACTGCTCCGACCAAAATCCAGTTCTCCAACCCGACTCCCAGCAATGCAACCAAAGTCTGGTTCTCCACCCAAAATCCAGGTCTTCTCATTATTGATACTAGAAACTCGTCTCAGGTTGCACGATTGTTGCAACCCAAGCTTTCTTTTTTTCTTCCTCTCATGAAAATTGTAGTTCTCTTATGGTCCCATCCTCCCTTGAAGTTTTTGCGTCAAAAGTTGGAGACTTGGAAGCAAAGAAGCACATCTAGAGTATGGGTTCTCTCTCTTTTCTCATTTGTTTGATTTCCAATTACAAAATTTAGGGTTTTTTTTTCCCTATTTGGGACTTTTCTTCTTTCTGTTTCTGGGTTTCTTCAAGGCTTGCTAGAATACACTTCTTTGTTTAATTGGTTAGTTGTTTTATTGTTTTTATTGTTCTTTGTATACCAGATACCATAATTGGGATTTTTACTTTTTTTCTTTTTTCTTTTTTCTTTTTCCCATTTCTACTAGTGACTCTGGTTTACTCTTAATGTTGCAGCATTGCTGGCATATGCCTCAAGTTTACTGGGAACTCGTTTTTTCTGTGGGCTAAAAGGAAAGGAAGGTTCCCTCAACTGTTTATCATAGTTAGACGAATGAAATGGAGTGCTTTCTTTTGTTGATCTTATGTGTGCTTTTCAGTTTCAATGTCTCAAACAGAATAATCTCATTTTGCAGAATAATGTCTCAAATAGATCAATTAACTACCAGAAAACATGCTTTCTAAGGTCAACTTTGAGTTTTCTGTATTTGGTATTTTCCAGATTTTGCATCTGATTTGGTCCTTTTGAGGGTTATGGATTTTGTGCTATGTTTGATTTCTCAGGTTTTGGATTTGCAAGATGATTTTAGGTTCGGTATTAGCTTTATATATTGATTAGCTACTGTGGTGGTTTTGAGTTTGTTGAGAAATAGCTACTGTGATTGGTTTTGAGTTTATTGAGTCTGTTTGATTATGCAGGTTTTAGATGCACTGATCAGTCTGCAGTAGGTTTGTGGTCTGTTTGATTATGCAGGTTTTTGATGCACTGATCAGTCTGCAAGATGATTTTGTGGTCTGTTTGATTCTGCAGGTTTTGGAAGACATTTTGCATCATTTCCAGATTATATGGTAGAGTCCTGTTGATAGTCAATACATAAATGTAATGGTTTCAATTGTGAATGGTCAAAAGTTGATAGTCTTGTTGGAAGATTGGATACTCAAAAAGTCAAAAGTTGCTGATATGTAATGATTCCAGAAAACGACTTAATATGTAATGATTCCAGAAAATGAATGAGGAACCATGTTTGAGACAGATAAGTTATTTTGTAATTGCAGATGATCTCCAATGCATCAGACTCAAATTTCACCAGTTTCAGATTCATTGAAATGGCGAGATTGACCCCAGAAAGCACTGCTTCAGTTTCCGCAGAGCCGCCGAAAAACTAAACCATACGGCCTCGACCCAAGGGCATAGGAATAACAAGTGTTCAAAAGACTCCTCATAGGTTTCACATATAGGACAAATAGGATTCTGGGAGAGCTTCCTTCTGAATAGATTTAACATGGATGGGGTAGCCCTACATAGCTCCTTCCACAAGAAACACTTAATTTTTGGTAATGTGTGGATGCCCCAAATTACCTTCCAATAGTTTGTATTGACCAAGTGTGAGGAACCACAATTTCTAGAAATAGAAGATTGCTGTCTATGATGCAACCAGTGATAGCCCGAATTGACAGAATAAGCCCCAGTCTTTGTCCACGGCCAGACTAGCCGATCTTGGCCCTCCCCATCCCCGATAGGAATAGCCAAAATGTTTGGTAAAACTTGGGGAGGAATAATATGACTGACCTGGTCAAGGGCCCAAGAGCGAGTATCCCAATCAATGAGAGAGTTAACCAGTTGGGGGGGGGGGGGGGCATTGTTCGGGACATTACAACCTGTGATCAAAGTGTCACTGTTTGGGGGGGGGGGGTAACCATCTATCCTTCCAAATATTGATTGAGTAGCCATTGATGACTTGCCAGTAGAAGCACTCCTTAAACTGATCCCTCGCAGCTAAAAGGCTCGACCAGCCCCATGAGGCTCTGTGGCCTTTGACCGCACCCAAAAAATCAGTAATTGGGAAATATCTAGCTTTCATAAACCGGGCCCAAAGAGAATTGGGTTCCTGAAGAGTCTCCAGCATTGTTTGACTAGGAGAGCCATATTAAAATGTTGAAGATCACGAAAACCCATTCCCCCACCAGATTTGGGCAATCCCATGAAGTTCCAATTTTTCCAGTGAAGTTTCTGGCCTGTAGATGATGCTCCCCACCAGAAATTTCCCAAAGCAGAATTAATATCCTCACAAATGCCTTTAGGAAACTTAAAGCATGACATTGGGTACGAGGAAATAGCCAATGCAACAGATTTTATCAAAGTCTCCCTCCCTGCCATAGTCAAAGATTTCTGCTTCCAGCCATCTATCTTCCTTTTTACTCTCTCCTTTATGTAGACAAGAGCCTCTCTCTTTGATCGGCCCCAAACAGTTGGGAGCCCTAAGTATTTCCCTGGATTGTCTACCACAGCCATGTTTAAGAGCTCACACATCAGACCCTGCATTTGCTTGGGAGTATTCGGGGAGAAAAATATGCTAGATTTATCACTGTTGATTAGTTGCCCAGATGCACAGCAATACTCCTTAAAAATCAGAACCAACTACCAGCAATTAAGAAGTGTAGCTTTCAAGAAAAATAACACATCGTCTGCAAAGAAGAGATGTGAGATAGTGGGGCACCCTCTATTGAGTTTCAAACCCATGATAGTACCCTCATTAACAGCATGAGTCAGCCTAAGTGAAAGCACTTCACTAACTATGAGAAAAAGATATGGGGAGAGAGGATCCCCTTGTCTGAGACCCCGGCTAGGTAGGAAAAAATTCCCTGGATTCCCATTTAGGACAATGGAGAAGGAAACCGTGGTCACACAACTCATCACAAGAGCTACCCAAGATGGAGCAAACCCAAAACGCAATAGGGCAGCTTCAAGGAAATCCCACTCCACCCTATCATAAGCCTTGTTCATATCTAATTTCAAGCCAAATTCATGATTATCCCCTTCCTTCTTCAATCTGAGATAATGATACGACTCGTGGGCAATCATAATATTATCTTGTATTAGGCGATCCGGAACAAAAGCATTTTGATTCGGAGAGATAATATGAGACAGCAATGGCTTCATCCTATTTGCCAATAATTTGGCTAGGATTTTGTAAGAATTGTTACACAAACTAATGGGCCTGAAGTGGCTAGTCCTCTCTGGGTTCGGTATCTTGGGGATTAGGACGATATGGGTCTGATTGAGATCCTTCATTTTTACCCGGCCTGCACTAAACTCCTTTGCAGACTCTAGGACCACATCATTAACGATCTTCCAGTACTTTTGGTAGAAAAGGCCAGGAAAACCATCGGGCCCAGGAGCTTTTAGTGCCCCTAATTGGTGAGTGGCTTCCTTTACCTCCTCAACAGAGAAAGGGGATAAGAGAGAGAAGTTCATTTCCATAGTGACTGAACGGTTGACCCCTTTAAAAGCTTCTCCCCAAAGTCTTGTACCAGAGTGGGTGAAAATTCTCTTGAATTGAGACTCAAATTCCCTTCTAATGTGAGCTTCACCAACCAGCCAAGTGTTGCTATCATTTTGAATTCTCAAGATACGATTCCTCTGCCTTTTGTGTAAAGTGGACAGGTGGAAGAATCTAGAATTAGAATCACCGGCCCTGAGCCAATTTATTCTAGATCTTTGATGCCAATACTTTTCCTCTTGGATCCACAATTTCCCCAACTTAACCGATAATTCCTGTTGTAGATCCAAACTTGTGAGTGGGAAAGTAGCTTTGAGATCATCCATCTGAATAAGGCAGTCTCTGATTTCAGATTTGATACATTTGGGAAAAAACAATGTTTGACCAGGACAAGTTGCCGACCTTGGTCCACCTACACCAAGGTAAAAAATCAACAGTTTTTACACCCAAATGCCCTATTTTACCCCTCATTTTGCCTATGGTCTACCTGAATCTTGGTCCATGGTAGAATTTTTGGTATAGCAAAGAACTTGCTGCGAAAAAGTAGTGGGGAAATGAGTTTGGGGTTTTTACTGTGAAAAGAGACAAGAAAAAGAAAAGTGCTTTTGCAACAAAAAAAAAAAAAGTGTGTTTGGGCAGAGGCAATTATGGTGAAAGGTAATGACAAAAGAGGGTGTATCATATCACTGATGAATAATTGACCTTCATTATTAAAGCCTGAAAGGGATATATACCAAGAAATAATGATCATATATAATGCTTGAAGGGTGGAACTAAGGGTCATCATGGGCCGAGCTAGGGCCGGCCGTATCCTAAATTTTAGGGTTTAGGGTCGGGTCGGGTCGGTGCTAGTTAAAGTCAAAAAAATTTAGGGCCGGGTATGGTCGGGCCGGGGCTTAAATATGCTAACCCTTACCCGCTCGAAAGGGCCGAGCCATTAGGGCCGGGTCGGGTCAGCCTTCCGAATAGAGCCAAATAGGGCCGAAATGGGCCTTAATTTGTTTAACAAAAAGAAATATATTATTATTATTTTTTATCTCAAAATGTAGCTCAATGGTTATATAAGTAATACAAGACTTATTATTTTTTGTTGATCATATTTAATATATATAAATATATATATATATATATATATATTAGAATTAACTTATAAGTTATAAGATTTATAAATATTAGTTAAGATGGTTATATTCAATTAACTATCTCTCTAAATCTCTCAAAATTAATTGTTGTTTAATAAAGGAAACAAAAATTAAAGAAAATAAAGCTTAGGAAATCAATTATAAAAAAGAGATAAGTTGTATGTTTTAGACTAAAGAGAAACATATTTAAAAAATAGAAAATTATTAGGGCTTAATTGGGCGGGCTTAAAGGACCGGGCTTCATTTGCATGACCCTTACCCTACCCTATTTGGGAAAGGGTAGGGTCGGCCTGCCTTAATGTAAGGGGCGGGGTATGGCTTCGGCCCTATGGGCCAGGCGGGTTTAGAGCGGGCTTAAGGCCGAAGGGCTAAATGATGAGGCCTTGGTGGAACTCAGGCAGATAGGTCAGTTGTGCCACATGATTTGGAATAAGCTTTGAGTTCCATGTAATAAAATATCGGAAACGAATATATACTTTGAAGAAATTTGGGGCAAGAATACGCGTGCGTGTGTGTATATATATATTGCTGTTTAAAAATCACCTAGCAATCATTCCGTTAAAAAAAAAAAATTATAACACTTAAATGTCATGTCCTCTTTTTTCCATATGAAACCAAGACCAAAGGGTTGGACTATAATTCATGTCTAGTGGAATTACGTCAAGGATGAGTCTCAGTGTAAGCAAGCAACCTTTGGAATGGATATACAATCAATACAAAGATTTTGGTGCAATTTATGGAGATATCTCGTCTAATAATTAAATATGATTATTTGCACACATGTTAATCAAATTTGTACAAATTGATCAGGGCTTGTAGTAGAGCATTTCCATATTATGATCAATTGATCAATTTAGTCTCGTGTTTACCTAAGCTTCCAAAAAAAAAAAAAAAAAAACAAACAAACAGAACAAGCATGCATTTTGACCCTACTTAAGCCCTTATGTTATGGCTTCTTTTTGGTAATATTAGGCACTAATATTAGAGACAGTTTATCAGGTTGACGCAGCAAGTTATAAGCCAACCAGAAGTCTGGTCATATTGGTAGACATATGGCATAAAGGTCGTAGAGTGGAGCAGAGTTTTCTTACGGCCTTTTAAAATTACATCACTACTAACAGGATTGCTCTTTTTGACCAAAAGTATGTACCTGTACTACTGAATTTCCGCTTGGAGTCATGTTGAGAAAATCATTAAGTTCCGCTGTGTAACTCACCAGTGTTGGGGAAATTTGGAATTTTTCTGGTTTGGTGTGAGATCTAGGTAGGGAAGCCTATAAATATCAAAGCAAGAAATCTATAAAGAAGTTGCATTGTTTCTTTTGGTTTATAGTGAAGTCGGTTACTTGTGAATTAGAAAATAATCCCTGGAGGAACGGCAATAATCTTAAAGAAAAAGAGTTTCAATTCAGTATGGAAAAAGGATTGTTAAAGTAAAACAATGAAATAGAGACACATGAACCAAGACATCTGGAGGCAATACCTGTTTTTTAGTTGGCTTATGATGCAATCAATGTAAGCCACAAGAAGAGTTGATGAACAAGAACAAACTGCAAGTCTCTGCCCTGAACTAAATCACGCATAAATCACACAACATAAGTAAGCAAAACACAACTATTGCACTTGAACCATATTAAACACAGCCACTGAAAAATAGTTTTGAGATCCACCTATCACATAGTCACATAGACATACAAGAGCGATGGAGTTACGGAAGCACACATCTAGGACAACGAAATGAATCCAACCCACCTTGGTATTAGGAAATTACTTACCTATTACTGGAGCTAATCTACATCAAAGACACATACTTTTTTGTGAGGGGTCAAAATTTCATCGAAAAAGCGCAAGAGCTTACACTTACAACAAGCTGATTCACAAACTAAACAAAATTAAAACTAGAAAAGCACCAACAACAAAGAGCAGAACAGGCCCAAACCGAACCAAGCATTCAAACGTTGAAAGTCCCAGCCACCAAGACCAAAAAAACCAATCTTCTCCAACATCAAGTGAACCAAAGCATTGCAAAGAGAAAAACCTAGTGTTTCCACCCGAGCTTAAAGGCCGCACATAACCAGTTGGATACATCACTTTCAAATGGTAAGTTGTCGACGTCCCAATAGAATCTTAAATCGAAGATGTGGAGACTGAGAAAAACAAAAGGGGGGAAGGATGGATATGAATTCAGGAAAGAAGAGCTGCATGAAAAATTTGGCAGCAAGCGTTGTGCGAGAGTCATCACAGTGGGTGAGAGAATCGCCACCAAGAGTGAGGAGACCCGCCGACTCTCGAGGGTCGTCATGAAAGTAGAGAGAAGGCAGCGCGCCTCTTTTTAGCAAAGTTCCCGAAAGGTACAGTACTACTGTACTAGAACCGGTAGTCTATTAACGGCGGCTTTCATTGACCAAAAAAGAAAGCAAAAAAAAAAAACAAGTAATGGCGTCTTTTGCTCCACGTGAGGTCACATTCTACCTTTCAACCAGAGAGGTGTAAAAGGGCCTGGCCAGGTGTAAGTTCATACATTTTATTCCGTTTGGACATTTAGTACGGCCCGTTTAATAATTGGACTGGGCATGAGGTTGGAGCTCAGCGAATTCCACATTATGCAAGGCGAAAGTTAAAAGAGTCCAATGCATATTCTCTCTCGTATAAAAATAGGAGACTTAGGCCCACTTTGACCTAATTAATAGTGTGTCAAAAACTATTTAGTGAAATTTAATAAAGTAACTTATTTCGAAAGTTACAGTGTTACATCATTAAGTTTTTTTTTTTTTTTGATACGGTGTTACATCATCAATTTGTTGCTTATAAAAGTTGGTAAAAGACAATTTTCAAAGCTAAAAGCTACATGGGTTAAGTTAAACTATATCAAATTGAGCCTTAAGCAATTAGACATATATTTAACTAGTTGAGTTTTTTTTTGTTTTTTTTAACTCCACCTCACAATCATGATGTCAGCAATGTTTGAATTAATGACATCCATGATGTTAGTTAGACAAGATAACCAATTAGCCATAGTTCACTAACTTAATTAGTGTCTAGAACACAACGTATGGTCAATATGATTGTGCCAAAACGTGCCAAAGGCTAACTTTAGTCCATTGATGACTTGGATTGCCCTGACTTGATGGGTGAGTATATCGAAGCCCAGTGAAACCCTTATTAAATGGACTTGACTTACCTAACTCTTTCTTTAGGGGATGAAATCAGCTGTTCCCAATACACTATCCTGATTTTGTCCCTTTCTTTAGTCAAGCATCCATTTCTTTAGTCAACCTAACTCTGTTCGAATTGATCTTCAATGCCAATCAATGGGTTCAATTTATACCTCTATTTTTAACTTTCTCATATAAATAAGGAGACACATTGTTTTATCAACTCAATCTCAAAATTATTTTGTTGGTCTGCACAAAACACTAACCAACCAAACTTTCACGTATCTATTTCTTGGGTAAGCCAACAACGCCTTTCTCGTGGCCTTTACACCTTAACCATGGATAAGAATTATGAACTCATGTGGTTTGTGATGGCTTCAACGGGAAAGCTAGATAAAATACTTATGGTGGATGGGAAGATTTCTTCTGTGAGTCATGCCAATTAAATTTGATTCCTTACATTCAACTAACTTCTGAATATGAGCAATTGCAATTGGTACGTATCCATGTTTTAGCGATCATGTCAATGTTCATGAGCCCAATTCAGTAATTAAGCAATTGAATTAGTATACACTCGATGACATATTCATCAATACATAAATTTTGCATCATCTATTGATTGTATTGGAGAAGGGCATTGTGGAAAAATTAGGGAGGTGCAGATAGCATATTGATTATTTGTAAAAGTAAATTGGAGGTCTATTAAGTAGAGATGTCCAAATGTCAATTTTGGATGTATGAATAGAAGGGCCATTTTTTCTTTTCTTTTTTGGGTCTACTACGGTACCTTGATGTATGCTATATCTTTATTTTTTATTATTTTATTTTTAATAAGTTAATGTAGTGGAAACCTATTGAACTGATTAACAGGTACCCACTTAGGCGTTGATATATGTCATTTTTAAAAATAAAGTTTATCATATTAACAATACATTCTTTCTTGATATGTAACATTATTCAGAAACATGTAATAAATTTAAGGACAAAATACTGTTTACTCCCTATACTTATAGGGTCTCGACGTTTCAGTCCCTGATGTTTCAATTTCACCTAAAAAGTCCCTGAACTTTCCAATTTCACCTAAAAAGTCCCTGCCGTCAATTTTCCGTTAAAAAGTCTGTTATCTTGCTGACGTGGCACTATTTCAACAGTAAAATGACTATTTTACCCTTACTGACCCAAAAAAAAATTACTCTTTTTTCATTATTTTTTTAATTTGTTCTTTTTTATTCATAATTTTTTTTAACTCTTTTTTTAATTTGTTCTTTTTTATTCCTACCTTTTTTAAACTCTTTTTTCTCTATTTTTTTAATTTTTTCTCTTTTTTTTTTCCTACTATTTTTTCTCTATTTTTTTTAATTTGTTCTCTTTTTTTTCCTACTCTTTTTTCTCTCTTTTTTTAATTTTTTCTTTTTTATTCCTACTTTTTTTTAAACTCTTTTTTCTCTATTTTTTTAATTTTTTCT
>BDJD01005136.1:82346-92752 GCA_002564525.1 Rosa multiflora | reverse complement strand
AGTAGGAAAAAAAAAAGAGAACAAATTAAAAAAGTAGAGAAAAAAAAGTTAAAAAAAAGTAGGAATAAAGAAGAACAAATTAAAAAAAGTATGAATAAAAAAGAACAAATTAAAAAAATAATGAAAAAAGAGTAAATTTTTTTTTTTTGGGTCAGTAAGGGTAAAATAGTCATTTTACTGTTGAAATAGTGCCACGTCAGCAAGATAACAGACTTTTTAACGGAAAATTGACGGCAGGGACTTTTTAGGTGAAATTGGAAAGTTCAGGGACTTTTTAGGTGAAATTGAAACGTCAGGGATTGAAACGTCGAGACCCTATAAGTATAGGGAGTAAACAGTATTTTGTCCTAAATTTAACAATATTCCAAAAACTATGAGCTGCGGATCATCAGTTGTGTGGTGGTTTTTGTTCTCTCTAAATTAATTTCTACTTTTTTTTTTATCAAATAAGAACTTCATTAACAATGAATGAATTACAATGAGTTGTGGATCAAAAGTCCGCAAGGGCACCAACACGGTTACTATCGCAGGACAATTGACCCAACTAGACTTCACACTGGAAATCCATAATGACAGACTGATGGAGCCAAAAATGCCCCGACTCCAAACAAAGTAACGGTTGACTAACTTTTAAAGCCTCTTTTGCTAAACGGTGAGCAACCTTGTTCCCCTCCCGTTTCACAAAAAGGTAACTACAAAAAAGAAAAGACTGAATTAAATACTTAACTTCATCAATGAAATGACCTTCCAAACTCAAATCCTTTGAATTATCATGTAGACTATTGATAACTGAGAGTGCATCACCTTCGATTTCAATGTGAGAGAAACCAACATGAGCTGCGAATCTAAGGCCATGCAGTAACGCCAATGCTTCAACAGATCTTGGGGGGAGATGGCTAATATGTGGGATAGCAAGTGCTCCTTTCATAATTCCTCTATAGTCTCTGAAAATTACTCCCAAACCTCTAATTCCATTCTTCAAGTCGCATGCACCATCAAAATTGAGTTTGAGGTGGCCCATTACAGGAGGGGTCCATTCAATCCGGTTGGAAACATTACCAACCTGCACTCCATTACAGTTTTCACCATGCTTGGAAAGTGCAACCTTTGTATATTGCTTCAACCACTCACTAACAGAACTCACCATCTCAGAGGGTTCTATAATCTTCTCACCATGCCTGTGGAGATTTCTGTTTTTCCAAAGTCACCATGCAATGGAGCAAAAGTGATCAAACTCATTCTCAACAGCAGTAGCGATGACATGATGTACAAGGTCGAAGAAAGATGGTTCCTGCCAAACTTTACATACCCCATTCAAGAAAGTCTTCTTCCAAACCTGCTTTGCTTTCGAGCAGTCCCACAACGTATGCATCACTGATTCCCATGGATCACCACATTGCCAGCAGCTTGGATCATCAATAATTCGTCTTTGCTTCAGATTTATAGCACATGGTAGAAAGCCATGCAGTGCTCTCCACATGAAAACCCTAATCTTGGGTGGTACATTACTACTCCAAATTCTCCCCCACACCTCCTTGTTCCTATTAGAACTGGAACTAGCTACAGATCCCCTTTGTCGATTCTGCAACTCCTTTGCCACCCAATAGCCAGATTTCACACTATACACACCATTCTTGGTGTAATGCCAAACTAGTTTGTTGGGAATACTTCTCAAACCTAGTGGCAAGCTCAGTATCATATCAGCTTCATGTGACAAAAAGGCCTATTTAATCAAGGAGATATTCCATGCACCCGACGCTGTGAAGAGGGACTCAACTTTTTGCTGTTCGGAGACTTGAAGCGGACTCACAACTTTAAAACTTACCAGGTAAGGAATCCATCGATCAGAACAAATACTTACCCTCTTCCCATCGCCAATCCTCCACCTTGTCCCTCCATCCAATACTTGTTTTCCCCACATCAAGCCCCTCCAAATAGCAGAGGGTGTACGCCCTAATGTTGCATTCAAGAAACAAGTTCCTGGAAAGTATTTGGCTTGAAGAAGTGAACTCACTAACGACTGCTTTCCCCAAAAAATCCTCCAGATAGTCTTCGCCAACATAGCCTGATTAAAAGCTCGCAGGTCTCGAAATCCAAGGCCCCCATATTCTTTCCTCTTACAAAGTTTGTCCCAATTACACCAATGAATACCCCTCGTGGCTCCTCCCTTCCCCCACCAAAATTTCCAAATTTTTGATTGGAATTTTTTGCACACCCCAATAGGCAACTGAAAAACACTCTTTGAATAAGTGGGAATAGCTTGAGCAACAGCTTTCACTAACACAATCTTACCCGCTTTGGAGAGAAACTTCCCTTGCCAGCCTTAAAGATGTACATCCAATCTTTCATTCAGTTTGTTGAAGACCTCATTCTTATTCTTCCCAATTGTTGTCGGCAGTTGTTTGGCTCCAGTTTTGTTTGAGCTGGTCAACAGTCTCTTTTCTGCGTGGGCGTGCCAGCACCGTTTGGGTGCGGTCGTCCGGGATGTCCCTTGACCTGACTTCTATCAAGCGATTGTAGACGAGGAGAGCACCAACCTCGTCGTGAGATTCTTTATGCCTCGTGGTGAGGACTTTGCTGAAGTTTCTTCTTGTAAATCACAATCGATACTCGATGTTGTAGATCGAGCAGAGCGAGAACCACCGGGAAGTAGAGAGAACTTGCTAAAGCGTGACTTTAGCTTGGCTGGTTATGTAACCGTTGTGGTCGCGGCACTACCGTCGGCTCCCGAGGAGACTAGGACCGAAGTACTTTGACAGAGGGTTTGGTGGCACTGAAAGTCGGCTCCTAAGGAGACTAGGACTTGGAGTGTGATCACCGGTAAGAGAAAGAGAAAGGGAGGAGTTGCTCTTAGAGAGGTTGCTCTAGAGAGAACTTAGATCATCTTAGAGATGTTTGTTGTGAATGTGTTCGTTTTGTTGTGTTGTTGGTCGTGGTACTACAATCGGCTCCCGAGGAGACTAGGACCGAAGTACATTGACAGAGGGTTTGGTGGCACTGAAAGTCGGCTTCTCAGAAGACTAAGACTAGGAGTGTGATCACCGGTAAGAGAAAGAGAAGGAGAAGAGTTTCTCTTAGAGAGGTTTGCTCTAGAGAGACTTAGATCATCTTAGAGATGTTGTTGGATGTGTTGGTGTTTTTGTTGTCTTGTTTTTGCCTCTATATATAGGCTTCCAAGCAACACTATTTGGCCTTTAAACAAATCATGATGGAGCACTTATGAGATTATGGAGCACTTATGAGATTATGGAATTGTTAGATTTAAGCACTTAAACACTAATGGAATGTTAGGTTTAAGCACTTAAAACACTAATGGAATGTTAGGTTTAAGCACTTACTGCTCCAATTTTTCTGCAGCTATATCTCCACCAAGAACTCAAAATGGGCCTTCGACTTCTTCATATCAAATGATCCATAATGAGTGTAGATCATTGTGGCAAAGTTTTAGAGCTTATTTCCATGTGGTTGGGCCGAAAATGATGCTGGACCTCTTACAGGTCCAGTTTTCCAGTTTTACTTCTGCAGAAAATTGGACTGATTGTTTGAAGGCTTTCCGCTCAAAACAAGCTCTTGTACTCTTCATAACAAATGATTCTTAGGATGTCTAGAATGAATCTGGAAAGTTTCAACTCATTTGGAGTTTGGATGGTTAGTCTGCCACCCCTCATTTCTTGTCTAGCACGCTTTCTCCTAGCCGAAATAGGAAAATATGCTAAAGTTGACTTTTCATTTCCATGCTTCCATCATTTCATTTTCTTGCAGCTCGCATAATCTTCTATAATTCTGCAAGTAGGCTTTATTTAGCCTCTAAATAATATATTTCGAACTTGTTGACAATATATAGATTGAGCCACTGATATTGGCTCAATTTCTCCAAGACATGCCTTGTCAGGCCAAAATGCTCATTTTTGGTTCAAACAGCAGTCCCAGGTACTTCTCATGGAAATCAACAACCGGTACGTCAAGAATAGCCCTCACATCATGCTTCACCTGTTCTGATACATTGGGCCCAAAGGATAACGCTGACTTTTGGAAATTAATACGTTGACCTGCGACACTTTCATACAGAAGCAAACACTATTTCAAAGCAACACATTCTTGGACCGATGCATTGACAAAAAGGAGGCTGTCATCTGCAAATAATAGGTGGGAAATGGAAGGTGCCGTAGGTGCCACTTTCACACCATTGATCAATGCCAACCTATCTGCATGGTGTAAAAGACCAGATAAGCCTTCTGATACAAAGAGAAAAAGATATGGGGACAAGGGATCCCCCTGTCGTATTCCCCTAGATGGTTTGAAAGAACCCACAGACTGCCCTTTCCATAACACCGAGAAAGAAACTGAAGTAACACATCTCATTATTAGATTCACCCACTCATCTTCAAACCCTAACCTTAGCATAACATCATTCAGAAAACTCCACTCCATCCTGTCATAAGCTTTACTTATGTCCAATTTGAGGACCATCTTAGGTGAAGTCGTGTGCTTCTCAACTCTGATAGTATGAATGGTTTCAAAAGCAGCAATTACATTATCTTGAATATTCTGTCCCGGGACAAAAGCACTTTGAGTACAAGAAATGATCCCTGGAAGAAACTTCTTGAGTCTATTGGCAATTGTCTTCGAAACCAGCTTGTAGATAATTGAGCAAAGGCTAATTGGTCTGAATTCGGCCACATGCTTGGGGTTTAAACACTTTGGTATAAGAGAGATGAGTGTATGATTGAACTCACCAAAATCCTTCCCTTCATTTAACACTCCAAGACAAAAGTCACAAACAGAGTTTCCCACAATGGGCCAATAGGTCTTATAGAACAACGCTGTCATCCCGTCAAAGCCCGAAGATTTTTGTGCTGCCATATGCTTAAGTGAAAGTTCAATCTCCCATCTCTCATATTTCTTCATCAATTTAGCATTAACGTCGTCAGACACTCGTTGAGGAATCTTCTCCAAGACCAATTCAAGATTTGCACAGCCCTCCGTGGAATATAGTTTTGAAAAGAAAGAAATGAAGGCAGATTGCACATCATTCAGCTCCTCACACCAGTTACCATTCTCATTCGAAATTCCTACCACGTTGTTCTGTTTCCCACGACCTTTTGCATATGCATGAAAAAACTTGGTATTTTTATCCCCTTCTTGAAGCCAGTCAAGTCTCGATTTTTGCTTCCACATAGTTTCTTCCATCTCTGCATATTTATCCAGCTCCGATTTAATCAAATTCCTCTGTTGTCGATCTTCGTCTCTTTGGAAATCAATCGGATACTGTTGCAAAGAAGCCTTGAGTTCTGCTATTTTTTGGGGAACATGACCAATAACCATTCTGTTCCAGTGAGATAACATCTTAGCGCATTTATTTAGTCTCGTTAAGAGAGTAGAGTCATTCATTGTTTGGTCATTCCACACCTCCTTTACAATGTCACCACACCTTTGTTCTTTTATCCAAAAGTGTTCAAATAGGAAACGTCTCCGACCCACATGCTTCCTTGGAAGACCAGCCCCTAACAAGTCAAAAAATAGTGGTAAGTGATCACTAGCCCCAACCTCCATGTGGAACTCGTGTATTCTAGGAAAGCAAGCTGCTGCCTCATTATTCATTAGCCCCTATCCAATCTTTCATGCACAGTACCATTGCTCCACGTGAATTTTGGCCCCGAATATGCAATCTCCTGTAGGTAACAATCGTTAATAGCCTGATTTATAGTTTATGTATTTATGAACTGATCAATCAAAAACCTGAAATGTTTTAATGAAGTTTAGCAAAATCTTGTTCACGTCCACAACATTAAATGATGATGAATCTTGCATAAGAAGAAAGTGACAACTTGAAAAAACGTTTTCGGTCTCCTCACATGTGGAATAATCTAGCTTTATTCTCACAACCTACTTAATACAGTACTTCTAATGCACGTAAATTCTTTCAACATGTAATTGTAAGAGAGTCTCCTTGTTTTTTCTTTCCTTGTTCTTTTGTTTTGCATGTTTTTGTATTGATAAAACAATCATGCTTCTAAAACAAGCCATTCTTACACAAATATTTTCGAAAACACTTGGTGCACGTACCATAACCAACGCACACTTGGTGCTCAATCTTCAACACCTCTATCATAACCAACACCCGCATCCATGATATATAGGTTACGTAATATTTATGAACCGATCAATATCGAATCAAATACATGAAATCTTTTAACGAGGTTCGACAAAATCTTGTCTACATACACGACAGTAAGTGATAATGAATCACTAAATAAGAAGTAAATTACAATTTGAATAGCGTTTTTGTTCTTCTCACAAGCCTATACTTCATACATATTCTGCCAACTTGTAACTCTCTTAAAAGTCTTTCTCCTTGCTTCTTGTTGTTGTTTGGGCGATGCAGATATAAGCAAATGAAACATGCATTTTTTGACTTGGTGAGGATGCCATACCCGTCCCAACACAGTCGGTGCACAATCTTGAACATCCCTACTTAGACAAGTGCTCAGCTAAATAGGTACGCCCTCTGGGCTGAGGCCGCAGCTTGCAAGCCTAGCAATATTTGTTTCCACAGTTAGTATTTAAACTAGATAACTTGCCCGCGCTATGACACGGGTTGAATGTTTTCTCCCTCAATTTCATGTGGTTGTAACAAAAAAAAATGTTAGCTAATAATGTTATTGTTTTACACATTATAAAAGCCGATGTTTTAACCTGACTATATACATATTTGAAAATATGGAACTTTTGAGTAGGAGCTAATATTTTAACCAAGCTCGTGCATTTACTTTTGAGCAGGAGCTGGTATATATACTCAAAATGACTGGAAAGACTTTACAATACAGAACCAATGATTTAACAACGCACACGGATTCACACGGATTTACAATACAGAACCAAAGATGGCCAGTCTCAGATTGCACATTGCCTTTCATTCCTACTTAGCTCATTTTGGCTTCTTTTCTTCTTTCTATGGAACAAACCTACAAAAACACTAAAAGATGTAAATGAATCATAAATAAGGAGAACTAAACATAAATATCAAGATTAAGAGGCATAGAAATATATGAAAATATGAGCACATCAAAGATACCATTTGAATTTGAAGACAGACTATAGTACCCCCCAGTATGGGATACCTTTTTATTTTTATTTTTTTTAATATATAACAAGTTAATATGATGGTAACCTGGTGAATAAGTCATCAGGTTACCCATTCAAATTTTGACACAGGCAATTTAAAAAAATTAAAATTACATTTTTAAGCACACATTTGTCATCAATTTGTAATATTGTCCATATACTTGTAAATATTGTCCTAAATTGAGTAATTACTAAAAGGTTTACCCCAATTACAAAATGAAGAACTATATTACGTGAATGAAAACACATGCTCTATTTAGTATGAATATGAAGATTTACCACTCGTACAACACATTTGTTGTCAATTTTGTAAAATGGTTCATAAACTGGTAGATGTTGTCTTAGAACTTGTAATTACTAGAAACAGAACATGTTTTACAACATTTTTCATCATTTGTTCTTATATTAGTAATAATCGTTGTTAGTGATGTAATTATTTTTTCAATGAGGAACATTACACAAGTTATCACCCAATTACACAATCGAAAACTCTATTACGTGGATGAGGACACATGCTCTATTTAGTATGAAATATGAAGATTTACCACTTGGACAACACATTCGTATTCAATTTTGTAAAATGGTTCATAAACCTGTAAATGCGGTCGTACACCTTGTAATTACCACAAACAGAACAATTTTTACGATATTTTTCATCATCTGTCCTTATATTCATAATAATCGTTGTCAGTGATGTAATTATTTTCTTTATGGGGAACATTACACAAGTTACTACCCAATTACACAATCAAGAGCTCTATTACGTGAATGAGGACACATGTTCTATTTAGTATGAAATATGAAGATTTACCACCCGGACAACACATTCGTATTCAATTTTGTAAAATGGTTCATAAACCTGTAAATGCGGTCGTACACCTTGTAATTACCACAAACAGAACAATTTTTACGATATTTTTCATCATCTGTCCTTATATTCATAATAATCGTTGTCAGTGATGTAATTATTTTCTTTATGGGGAACATTACACAAGTTACTACCCAATTACACAATCAAGAACTATATTACATGAATGAGGACACATGCTCTATTTAGTGTGAAATATGAAGATTTACCACTCGGACAACATATTCGTATTCAATTTTGTAAAATGGTTCATGAACCTGTAAATGTGGTCGTAGACCTTGTAATTACCACAAAGATGACATTTTTTACAACATTTTTCATCATTTGTCCTTGTATATCGTAATAAGCACGTCAGAGAGATAATTATTTTCTTAATGACGAACATTACACAAGGTACCACCCAATTACACAATCAAGATCTCTATTACGTGAGTTAGGACACATGCTCTATTCAGTCTAAACAACATATTCATCTTCAATTTTGTAAAGTGGTTCATAAACCAGTAAATTTGGTCCTAGACTTTGTAATTACCACAAAGAGGACCTTTTTTTACAATATTTTTCATCATTTTCTCTTATCTCATTTTCAGCTCCTCTCGGCCTCTCTCGCTCTCTCAGAGTCTCTCCCTCTCTCTCATAGTCTCATCCACACACTCTCTCGGTCGCCATGTCTTACATACATTGTTACCTTATCTAAGTCTTTTAGATGAATTTCTGGTTGGGATTATGATCTTACGTATAAATAAAATGTATGATGAAGTAAAATTCTTTGATTATTTTTGTAGACAGAGTTTTGGAATTGGTTTTGCCAATGATTTTCTGATTGTTTGACTTGTCTCCCTTCTGCTCCTTGCAACGATGGACGCTTTCTCCGGATATAACCAGATCAAGATGCACCCCGGCGACCAGGAATGCACCACCTTCACCACTGACAAAGGCCTCTACTGCTACAATGTCATGCCTTTCGGTCTGAAGAACGCCGGTGCAACTTATCAGCGGTTGATGAACGCCATATTCGCTGAGCATCTGGGAAAGATCATTGAGGTCTACGTAGACGACATGCTAGTTAAGAGCATAAAGGCCAGCGGACATGTGGCAAACCTCAAAATCATAGTAACCATTCTCTTGGCCTATGGTATGCGCCTCAACCCAGAAAATTGTTTCTTTGGAGTCACCGCCAGCAAATTTCTGGGTTACATCGTCAACGAGCGAGGCATCGAGGCTAACCCGGACAAGGTACAGGCCATCCTTAACCTGGCGGACCCCGAGTACAAGGTGGACGTACAGTGCCTCCAGGGCAAGTTAACCGCCCTTTCTCGATTCATCTCCAGACTCACTGATAAGTGTGCCCCATTCTTCAAACTCCTCAAGACGACTCACAAAAAAGTCATCAACTGGAACCCAGAGTGTCAGGCGGCGTTCCAGAGCTTGAAAGAATACTTGGCGGCAGGCCCTCTCCTTTCTGTCCCCATACAAGGAGAGACACTGTTCATCTACTTAGCGGTCTCGGTGTCGGCGGTAAGTCGCGCCATTGTCCGGCGGGAAGGCCAACACGAGCTCCCAGTGTTCTACGCTGGCAGGGGCATGAACGGAGCAGAAACACGGTATCCTCCCTTGGAACAACTAGCCCTCGCACTCATCGTTGCCGCCAGGCGCCTCCGCCAATACTTCCAGGCTCACACGATCCATGTGTTAACCAATCAGCTGCTGAGGCAAGTGCTGCAGAACCCTGAACACTCGGGGCGCCTCAGCAAATGGGCCATTGAGCTCAGCGAGTTCGACATAGACTACAAGCCAAGAACCGCCATAAAGGGCCAGGCAGTGGCGGACTTCATCGCTGAACTCACCGAGCGTCAGCCAGAACCCGGTACCGAGACAAAACTCGGAACAGAAATCGTAACCACTGAGGAAGCAGCTCCCCCGCACTCGGATTGGAACCTACACGTGGACGGCTCCGCCAGCACCAAGGCCAGCGGCGCCGGAGTCATCTTAACAGGACCCGGGGGACTGAACGCGGAGTACGCGTTGAAATTCAACTTCAAAGCTTTAAACAACGTGGCGGAGTACGAGGCACTCATCGCCGGCCTACTCCTCGCCATTGACTCAGGGGCTGACAACGTCAACATATTCAGCGACTCTCAATTAGTCGTTAACCAGGTCAACGACAACTTCCAGGCCAAGGACCAACAGTTAGCAGCATATTTGGGGTACGTCAAAACGTTGCTCAAAAAGTTCAAATTTCACACCATCACACAAATCCCCAGGGAAAAGAACTCCAAAGCTGATTCACTGGCGAGACTGGCAACCGCCCAGCCACATCAAAGTCCAGCGGACACAAGAGTGGAATTCCTTGACAGGCCAAGTATCACAAAGACCCTGGCGGAGATCTTCAACATTGAGGTCAGTCCCAGCG
>BDJD01005136.1:35955-49956 GCA_002564525.1 Rosa multiflora | reverse complement strand
CTCTCTCTCTCTCTCTCTCTCTCTCTCTCTCTCTCTCTCTCTCTCTCTCTCTCTCTCAAGCTAACTAGAGATCCCACGGATCCCGAACGTTAAAAGAAAATAAAACAAATCACTAAGCAACTACAAGCATGGGAGACGCCCCCCAGGGTTATGGGTCTCCCGGAATTTTTGTAAGCGAGTAGGAAATAAATAAATAAATTAGTAAGAAAGTAAATAAAAAAGTTACTTCAAAATCCGATAATGGACCCAAAACCGTACTTTAGTAAAGACAAAGAGGAATACGCCAAGCCGGGCCATGTGCCTCTCCTATACGCTTCCCAACCACATACTCAAAACCTGCACACTATTGTAGGGGTGAGCTTTCGTCCTCGCACGCCCAGTAGGGGCCGACCCAACCATGCTAGGTTTGAAAATAATAATATACTTGAAAATATTTACTACATAATATTGTGCACGTTTATCGAAAATACTTTAAAAAATAGGCAACCACAAACATTTATTTCTTTTATAAAGCATATGCAGTATGCTTCACACAGTTTAGAGCTCCGAGATACTTACCTGCCAGCTAAACTCAAACAAATCGGTGACCGACCTAGTTCGTCATCCTTCGAGAACCGGCCAACTACTCTGTAGTCCTTGTAACTACAAGTAGCAAAAGTGTCCATTTCCTGGCCCTGAGTCTCCTATGACTGTTTCACTGTCTGTACTCACTCTTCCTCGACAAACATAGGAGCACGGCCCCCTCTGGAGGTTCATGGTTATCGACACCGTGGGATCCCTAGGAATCTACGCATCTAGGTCCCATTCACTTTCAGGTCACAAGTATAAACATACAAGGGTACAGTATCTCAACATGCAAGTCTAGCCCCGGTTTTCGCAATTAGCAATTATCAGTTCTGAAAACACATGTATCACGAGGCATCGACTAATGAACAACCAAAAATGTTCTTGCAGGCAACATACTATCTTAGAATAGCATTCCACATATATCGAAAAGCCTCTAACAAGGAAGGGACAGCTCACCCTACCTGGAAATGGAGTGCTTGCCCAAACTTAGGTTCGTTTCCTACTTCCGATCATTTGTTCTAATCCAAGTGCACACGCTCGAGTCCTTTATAATAAAATTAAACCAATAAGTAACTTGACTCATAGCTCACTTTAAAATATATTCACCAAATAACCCATGAACGATAATTATTAGAAACCATTCCCGAACAATTCACTTAGAATGGTAAGCTCATTCGGGATATGGTGATCATACTTCTTTCAATAATATAGTTCGGGTTAAGTATTTGATGCCATTGGCTAACATTCCTGTTTTAAGCAACAAATACACTTACCATTCCCAAATGACCCCGCTTCTTTTGGTTATTCCGGGATATGATAAGTTTAGGCACTACTACAAAAATATGCTTTAATGACACCAAACAATTGGACACATAATTTATGTGTAGTCCTTGAAGATTATTAAGGACACCTATCCGCCAAATTGAAATTTTTAAGTGAGGGAAGAGTCTTTCAAGGACACACAGACTTCTTCAATACTGTGTCCTAAAAAAAACTAAAATTTCGGCTGCTCCAATTTGACTCAAATAAGAAAAGAAACGCTCTCTACTTCACGTATTCCCTCCCCAATTTTCAGTTTCCCTCCTCCCCCAATTTTCGACTTCCCTCCTCCCCCATTTTTCTTTTGAAACCCACCACGAGAAACAAAATGTTGTTTCGTTCACTATTTTTGTTTTTCAGTTCTAATAGAAGAAAATAGATCCAAGCTGAAAACACATTCATCTCGTTAGACTCGGCAGAGGCACCGACCGGTAAGGGTTCAACTCTACAACTCGTAGTAAGGTCTGAGACAGATTTGGGGTTGAGAGATTCTGGGTAAAGAGACTATGGGAAAAGTTTCAATTGAGAAGAGCAGGTTCGAATCTCTTCACCATACTCCTTTTCGATTTGTTAATTGCTACTGATAGTGGGTTCGGCTTGGAATCCTTGGATTGTTGATTATGGATTTTGGGTTCTGTAATTTTTCACTTTGAGGTGGGTGTTTGTTAAATACTAATTTTGAGTGATGATAGTTTTGTAAAGGATTAATTTCACTTTGCCTCCTCCAACTTTAGGTCGAAAATCATGTTAGTCCCTTATCTTTTTTTTTAATCAAGTGTACCCCTGGACTTCCAAAATTCATCTTCCGTGTCCAATCCGTCTAAATGAACCGTCAAATGGTGACATGGCACCGATAGGATGACACATTTTTTGCGTCGGGACCCACATAAATGGCTAAATTCCCTAAATAACCTTTGGGCATAATTCACCCAAAAAAAAAATTCACAATCTTCATCTTCTTTCCAACCCGAGCACCGAAACCCATCTCCATCTTGACACAGCCTTCAATCACCCACTAAATACCCAGATCAAATCTCACCAACTCCTCCGAGAACGGGTTCTTCAATGGTGCAACCACAAATCTCCAAGACCTTCCCCGTGAAACTGAAGCAAAACCCAAGCCTCGCACCCCAGAGGATAATCCCAAAGCTCTCGCTTCAAGAAGGTGGCGGCGACTCAGCTCGGCGTGTTCTCGGCGGTTCAATCAATTCATCGGTGCTTGCGGTTATAGAGGAGCTCTGATTGCGGTATCGAAAGGGCTCGACTGCGGTGGCTTGCTGTCTCTGCACCGGCGAAGGTTATGGTGCCGGCCAATTGTAGCAGTCGCTGCCTCGCAAGATGAATGGGTAAAGCTCTAATTTTTTGTTTTACTTGGGATATTTGCTTTATTTGGATTGCGAAAATCGATTGTGAGTTGGAAGATTGAGTTTAAACATTCTGAAATATGATGCTTATGTGGAATGATGGATGGCGTAGAGGATGGCAGTGGTCAGGTAGTGGTGGAGAAGTCAGATTCAGTTGTGGTGGTGGAAGAGCTAGTAGCTGTGGATGAAGAGGCAACAGTGGTGGTGGAGGCAAGAAATTGTTCGAGTAAGGAAGGAGAGCCATGGAGGTAAGGTTGACCAATCTTGGAGATCACAGCAATGGCGAATTTGTTTGTCTCCTGGTGAAGGCCACCATGCGAGATTGGTAGTCTGTGATTGGCTCTATGTCAATTTTCTTCTTTCTAGTAACCATCTCAAAAACAAAAAGAAGATCAGAAGGGATTAGAACACAATAACAAATTGGTTGGGAAATATTTGAGAGAAGTTAGATGTAGGTGTCCAAATCAATTCTGGGTTTGACTCGTTGGAAACCAGGGAGCGTGATGGTGGTGTAGGTGAGTTGCGGTGGTGCGTAGAGAAGTGTGGTGGAGGAGCGGCTCGAGTTCTCATCCAGAAACCCAGAAGCAAAAATGGCTTGATTTCATCAGGAAATGGGGCAATATCCATTTTGCCCTTCTTGTGGATTGAGAGACTGAAAAGTGGGTCAGCCTGTCAGTGCCACGTCACCATTTGACGGCACATTTAGACGAATTGGACACGGAAGTTGAATTTCGGAAGTCCAAGGGTATACTTGATTAAAAAAAAAGATCAGGGACTAACATGATTTTCGACCCAAAGTTGGAGGAGGCAAAGTGAAATTAATCCTTTTGTAAATTAGTTCAAATTTTGGTACAGATGAATGTATGCGGTGACTTGTGCTTCAGTTCCTGATTCTGGTTTCCCAAGTAGTTTTAATTGCTAATCCTTTCCTTTATGTCCAGGTAATTGCTCCTCTGTTTGCTGAAATTTATTGGCTGTTGCAATTCTGATAAAACAACTAGTTGGCTGTTGCAATTTCTTTTGATGGTGCTCTTGATCCATATTGGCAACTTTCAAATGATGATGTTCTTGCAGTGGATCCCAAACCTGAGGTGTGTATCTCATATTTTTGTGTTTTGCAGTGCTTGTTGCCTTATTGTAAAGGCATGATTTGCAATAGAGCTAAAACCTTTGAATCTTTTATAGCTTCTCTAATATTTACAGAATAAGCTGCAGTACTATATTCTGTCTCTAGTCAGCAATTTTGTTACCTTAGTATAGGGCATGTAGCAATTTTGTTTTGGTTCACAAATCATAGTCAAGATTTCTTCAGTCTGTTTGTATTTACTCGAGAAACTTTAACGATGTGCCAGGTGTTGAATCATTCTTCTGCTATCCTGGTGCAGCAGCCCAAGATTCAACAAGATGGTGGTAGTATGTCGTGTAAAAAGCCATTTACAGGTCTCTAACAAGATGGTGGCAATATATAATTTTGCTGGACTTTTTTTCTTTTGGTAATTTTCAGAAATATAGAACAACCAGATACAAACCAGAGTCATCATAAGGTAAATATTACCTCCTTTGTTCTTCTTGTACTGTTGCATGGTTGTTTTGGAGGGGATAGGTTGTCTCTAACTTGTTTATTTTGATTGTTTTCTCAAAACCAAAAACCCAAAAATCGTTGTCTTGTTTATTTCTTTTGTTTCTGTTTTCGCAGGTTTCTGTGCTCTTTTTTATTTTAATTAATTAGCTTAGCAAATCATCTCCAAAATCCCTAAAAATTTTCCAGTATCCATTTTAGTGTGTTAGCTTAGTGTCTATAAAATTTCATTAAAATTGGAGTAGTTTAGGTTAGGTCTTTATTCTCATTTTGGTTCCTGGTCAGAGTCGTAGTTAATCTGTTTTTTGTTCATTAGATTAGTTGTTTTTCAATCTTCTGTGGGTAGTGACCCCTTTTATTAACTTGTATTTATTTGGTGTTGTGTTATGAAAGTGATGATTGCTTCAACCTGAATTGGGTTCTTGCTTAATTGAATTTGTGGATGTGGATTTTGTTATTGAAGGTATGCTTTGGATGTGAATGTGAAGAGGGCACAAGATATTCTCATGCATAAAAGACTATTGCATATGGCACATGACCTGTCCACTAGACCTGTAGTCTAAGTCTGTCTTGTGCAGGTAATTTTTTATTTTTATTTTGATCATTCTTGAGTTAAATTCATAAACGGTCTAGTAAATTTAAAAAGAAAAATATACTGTATGCTTAGTCACATGGATTCAATGTGCAGTTTATGTGTTATGCAGGTTCATTCTTCTTCTGGTTCAAACTCATCCGGAAGAGCAGATGCTCAGTGTTCTGGTTTTGCTGGAAAATGGAGTCATAGTCCAAAGAAAAGTTGTTTGGACTTGTTTTTCTTTACGTAAGATTCAGTACAACCATTTCTCTTTACATCTCTCATATGATACCCTCTTTCCATTTCTCATGTGTTCAGTCATCCACCACCAGCTTTTGGTTGGTCTGAAGACCTTGAACTTTGCTCTTGAAGCCAAGTTCAACATGGGAATAACATTGAATTCCTTTCCAAGGTAAAACAATACTGCATGAATATGCTTCCTTTATGATTTTGAAGTGATTTTGTACCAGTTCTGCCATGTGTACTAAAAAGAATACGATAATTGCTCTAAATATGACATGTTAACATAACATCCTTCATAATATATAGGGACAACTACGCTGCTACTAGCAGCCTGTTTCAATTTATTTGATCTTGCATTTCTCATACTTTTTATCTGTGTAGAAAAGTTCGGCACAAGAATGTCGTTCAATTCATTGGGGCAAGAGCACCCTGTATTTTCTACCTTACAGTATCTGCAAGAGCTTTATCTGAGGTTAGTGAACTTGTGACACACATTCACATCAGGAGTAGGTGTGCATGTGTATCTGCACCTGCTTGTAAATATTGGTTTTCAATAATGTCTATGCTTTTTGCATATATCTATTTTCCACTGTTTCATCATTAGGCTAAGCCACATCTATGTCACTTGATAGACGAATGCAGCTACACGAAGTCCCAACAGATATCTTGAGTTTGCAGCAACTGCGGATCCTAGACCTCAGCCAAAATTCCCTGCAGTCGGTTCCCGTGGTAATATATTGCTTGATTAAGAAACAGATATGCATTACATTTGTAGCTTTAAACTTAAAAGACTAGTTAGGAGAAGCGTGATTTCAAGAAATTGAATAGGAGTCATCTTTTTATGCCAAGGAATAGAAGCTATCTATTGTGTGCAAACTCATGCTTTTAGATTTTTTTCGTTTTGGTCTAAAGAAGTGCTTCCAGATTGAGGCTGGCTTCCTCATGATAGGATAGGAATGTATAGGTAAGAATATAATAACGATCTGCTTTCTGTTGTATTTTTATAGTTCACAGTGCTCATTGTAGGTTATATTCAACGTTGATGGAGGAGAGGGTGGTTTAGAAATGGAGGAAGAATGAGGATGTTCTGTGGTTTGGGTTGTCACTGTTTCTACGTTTTCCTCTTGCTTTGTCATTGAACGATGAAGGTGGGTGACACTATGCTTTTTGTTTCTATTTTTGGTTGTGGGTTTCCATTTTTGAATGTGCCCAGTTTGTGTTTTTAGACCAAAACGTTTAGGATTTTAAGAAACAAACCAGAAATGGAGAGGTGTAATTTGTTTTTGGACTTTTGTTTTCCGTTTTTGAATGTGCCCAGTGTTGTTATTTTTAGCCCAAAACGTTTAGGCTTTCTGGAAACAAGAGGAAATGAAGAGTTGCAATGTGTTTTCCAAAAGTTTTATGGTTTTTACTTATGAGTTTTCTGTGACAATGTCAGTCTCTCTGTGGCCTCTTGTGAGTTTCTGTCTCCTCTCTTCCTCTCTCTAAAACTGTTTTGTTTGATGACTTTGTTTATTTGAGAATTGTAGAAACTTGCAGGGGAATAAACTAACTGGTCAATTCCGAGATGAGATTGGCAATTGTGCTTCTCTTATGTATCTGTAAGACATCTCCTTCATGTTGACTTTCTTATGTATCTGTAAGACATATCATTAGAAAAATCTGATGATCTTCTTCAACAAATAATGTTTCTATGTATTTCTGTGTTTATAGATGTCTTCTATATTCATATATCTTGGAATTTCATTGTGTACTTATTGCAAATATATTCCACAGGATGGCACCATCTAGAATTCATGTTACTTGTGCACTAGTTTGTGACAAAACATCAACAGGAAGGATTCACAAAGGAGTGTGTTCAACATGGATGAAGGTATTTTATATGTTTTTTTCTTTGAATCATTGTTGCATGATTATATATTGAAGAGCATAGCAACCGTGGAGGAGAACTGATATTAGAAGACCTCTCAAGCTGAAATACTGAAATGAATGTAGTATACCTGCATTTTGCTAGATTATAAAACAGAGTACCTATTACTGATTTTGGAATATCATAACCGAGTGTTCATTTTCGAAATCAGGGCAATGCTGAGGAATTGTTTTGCACTTTTCTGTTTGTAATTTAGCATTACATATCTTTTCGAAGATCTTATATCCTTACATGTATTAATATCACCCTGGATATATGTGAAGCAAACTTAGCTGTGTAACTGCTATGTATGATTTTTACTTTTTGTACAAGTTTGAAAGTGATAATTTCTTTGTAATCCTTCTGCAGAATTCTTTGCCTTCGACAAAAAGTGATGGTTGTAGTTGGGCACCCATTTTTGTTCGGCAATCAAACTTCAGACTTCCCGTTGATACTAAAGTACCCATTATCATGATTGGTCCTGGAACTGGATTTGCTCCTTTCAGGGATTTCTTGCAGGTATTTATTGGCTGCCTAATGTTCATCACCTTCATAAATCCCAATTTCTAGCACACTAATAAATAATGGATTTAGACTTCCAGGAAAGATTAGCTCTTACAGAAGATGGAGCAGAACTTGGACCCTCCGTATTATTCTTTGGATGCAGAAATAGTCAAGTTTCTCTAGAAAGATCCATATGGTTGTGGTGGACAAGTATTGGGCGCTTGCTGGTTTGTCTGCCTAATTCTCAAATGCTAAATTGATTTACTGCTATTGCAGGACTACAATTACGAAGATGAGCTGAACAACTTCGTAGAAAAAGGTGCACTTTCTGAGCTTGTGGTTGCATTCTCCTGCTAGGGACCCACCAAGGAATATGTGCAACATAAAATGATGCATAAGGTTTGACACCTACTCAAGTCTCTATTTTCAACCTCTGCCTACATTCACAGTTTACAGTTTTTCTTCATTAATGTGAAAACCCAATGACCTATTTCTTTAGTGTTCAGGCTTCCGACATCTGGAACATGCTATCTCAAGGAGGTTATATTTACGTTTGTGGTGATGCTAAGGGCATGGCCAGGGATGATGAAAATGAAGGGTGTTCTATATATTGACAGAGAGCATCCTTTTGGCTGCACCAGCACAGGTTTCTTCTATTCCATTTTCATTAGACTATGTTCACATTCATGCTACAAGAATCTGATGAAAGGTTTGAATCTCTTTATTTTTTCTTTTACTGCAAGTTATATACCTATAGGCTTTGTGTAATATGCTTCCTTGTGCCAGCTCTACCTATTTCCAAGTTTGCTGTATGTTGCAGCTAGATCTAGTTTCTTGAATTTTTATTTATTTGAACCTTCCATGCTCTCTAAATGATATTGTAGCTGTTTTAGGTAGTATTCACTGATAATATAAGATGTTCTTGCTGGTTTGGAGGAAGAATTTTTTTTTTTTTTTGGATTCTTTACAAGTTTTAAGGACACATTTTTAACGTCCTCTATTACCTTTATTAAGTGTCCTATTTTAGTTTTAAGGACACATATGAGTATATTTTTTTTGTGTCCTCTGAAGGATTTAAGGACACAATTTCTAGAGATTTTAGGACACAGTTTGTGTATCCTAGTATAGAAAAGAAGACACAGTTTCTAGAACTTTTAGGACACAGTTTAGGTGTCCTCTAATGGATTTAAGGACACCACGTACGCAACTATTAGGACACATGAACTGTGTCCTCGTATAGATAAGAGGACACATTTTCAGTGTCCTTGTTTAGGACTTACAATGACACCCGGATAGAGGACTCTTTTTTTAAGTGTCCTTGTATGTATTTAAGGACACGGTTTAGGTGTCCTTAAATCATGTTATTGTAGTGGTGAGGATAATTTGAATTGTACCTTTCAAATTTGGATGAATCAATTTAACTTAACCCATTTTCACTTTCTTTAACAATAACCGACTTATGCATTCTCACAACTTGACTAACCAGAACATCAGTTGTATCTCACAAAAATAGCCATTCTCTTTCCACCTTGCATTTATAACAAATTCAGAACTATAGCATTTTCATCCCTCTCTACTTTATATTTCGTCTTCTTTATTAAAAGAAACCAAATCACAAACATTCGGCATCTTCCTTAATCACAACTTTACCATAGTCAACATACCAAATGTTTAAATCACTATTTCACCATTTTTACTCTTTCCCATTCATGAGACTACAAACAACTTTCTGCCGATGTTTACAACTTCAACCACCAAAATAACTCCAATCACCCATTTACGACTATTAGAAATAGAACACCATCAATTTCAAAAATCAGAGTAACTGGTCTCTTACCATCCTTCTCTTCCAGACTAGAAGCCAATTCGTCATTGCTGCAATCCAGCTCAAACAATTGTTTTGGACACCTAACAGAGATGACAAGATCAACAGTCCAACTCTTAACCAAATTCATTCTAAAACTGAGTTCTTGAATCCTTACCTTTCCTCAATACAAATGGAACTGACCCAGCACGTCTCTTCTCCGAAAGCTTACAATTTTGCAGACCTCATTTCCTCCAAAATCTCTAGAACACATATTCTGTAATCCTCACAGATTTCAAATTAAGCAATCGAGTTAGGGTTCTCAATCTAGATCAAAGTAGAAGCCTCAAGAAGAAGAAGGGATAGAATCCAGCTTACCAAATGAAGAGAATAAGCTGGTGGCGCTCACGATGACGCTAGGTTGGCTCACGCGCCGGCGGTGGCGCGTGCGGTGGTTCTGGCCAAAGATAGAAGTCGGAGCCATGGGGTTTTGGTCGAAGGAGAGGTGCTGATTCCAATTATGGTAGTGGCTTGGCTCAATTCAGACTGGAGGTTAGAGAACGAAGGCATGCAGAGCTACTGTTTTCGGCGAGCTCCTGCGGCTTTTTTCCGGCGTGGGAGTTTGAGGCCAAGGTTTGGTTTCTGCTTTCTAGGGCTTGGTGCTTCAATTCATGGTAGTGGTGGTTTGAATCGATAGCTGGAAGTCAGAGGACTAGGGGAGACAGCAGCGGCGCAGCTTTGGTGGTCACGGGTGGAGGTTGGAGGCGGTGCATGTCGACGGCGAGCCCCGGGTTAGGGTCAGTTTTGGGCGCTACATCGATTGGTGGAGGCAGTGTGGTGAGATGGTGGCTGGATATGTGTTTTCCAGTGATGGCAGAGGGAGGAAGGAAGAGAGAGAGGGAGAGGTCGTGGAGGGAGAGAGAGGGAAGGGGGACACGGTTGCAAGGGACGAAGGAGATAATTTAGGTTTTGGGTTCTTAAGTTCCTATTTATACTTATGTGCGCGAAATGTCCATTTTACCCTTGTGACGAATTACGAAACTCCTCTAACTAACTGCTTTCGGTTTTGAGCTCGTAACTTTTCTTTTATTCGTTTTTCGTCGGAAACTTCCTAAGTTAATTCTCGACTTCGTCGTATGCCCAAAACTTGAATTACTAAAAACTCAATTTGTATCCTTCCATAATAATCCCAACAATCTTTTGCTTCAATAAACTTTAGTATTCTTTAGGCCCAATTGGAAGGACATTGGCCCAAACTTAATTCAAATTGCCCAATCGGTAGTCTCGATACCTAAAATGTCCAGAATCAATTCCTTCACTAAAATCACCTTGTGCAAAAATCTTATTTTCGAAAAATTACCTTCTATAAATTAAACAAAATTTTCGGGGGCTCACACTACACCTTTACTGTGGTGACCCGAGAGGGGGGTCCCACAAAAACCTAACCCTAATCCTTCAAATTTTGGTGGAGAAATGTCAGAGGGAAAACCAAGAACCAAATCAATTTGGGTAATGATTTTTCGTATTTGATGAGTTGCAGAGTTTGTTGATAATCTGCGTAGTTCTATTTTTGAATGATTGAGCTGATTTTGAGGTTTCTTTCCGTTGTAGTTGATAATTGGTGGAGAAATGTAAGAGAGGGAACCCAAGAAGAAAATCAATTTGTGTAATGATTTTTCATATTTGATGAGATGTAGAGTTTGTTTGATAATCTGGGTATTCTTATTTTTGTATAATGGTTCTGATTTTAAGGTTTCTAATAGTGTAATGTGCTTAGGAATTGGGTATTTGGTTGTTCTTGTTGTGTAAGCTTTTTTCTTTGTTTGATGTGTTTTATGAAGTGATGTGTAGAACTGGATGAGTATTTGATAGTATTCGTAGTTTGAGTCTTGATTTCACTACTTTGATTAGGAATTTGGGTATGAACTGGAGGTGGTATTTCTTCAACTTGGTATTGGTTTGAGGTTTTTGAGCTGGGGAGAGTATATGATACAATTGGTAGTTTTGGGTCTTGAGAAATTTGGTGTTTGAATTTCATACAGTGCATTTGGTTTATGAGGATGTATTCTTTTTGTTCATTGATCAAACTTGGGTGTGCAAAGTTTGTACTTTTGCATTGTTTGAAGTTTTCTATGTTTTAACTAAGGCACTAAACAAGAACAAGCAGTGTATTCACTAATAGTTCAGTCTTCTTCCTCTTATTTTTCTCTGCCGACATCTTATTGTTACTGTGGTTTGATTTCTTGTAGGGAGAGATGGTTTGACTCACAATATGCTGAATGATATTCATAACCATTGGAAACATGAAGAAGCAGTGAGGATAAAATGTCAAGGTGGTCCAACTGTTGACATGAGAAATATTTGCACCCAGCTCGAGGTATGTTATGTTCTAATCATGGCTCTAAACTTTACTGGATCTATCTTTCTTTATATTTCTATTTGCTCCCTTTTTTGCTTCAATTAGTTTCTATATCCAGAGAAGTAAGAATTTAGTAAAAGCTTTATTCTTTCATGGTTCAGGAGCTTTGTCTTTGTTACTGTTGGAACAATTAAGGTTCAGATAAGAGAGTTTGTTCTTGTCTTGGCTTTTAAGATTCTGGAAGTTACTTTTTTACTTCTTGCTGTAATTCAGCTCTGCAAATCTTTGTGGTTTTGAGCTAAAAATGGAGAGGGATTTCTTGGGTTTGAGTTCATATAAGAGCTGTGTGAATGTGAAAAATGAAGCCAATGATGAACTCAAGAATTCATGTTTGCTTTATTTTTTATTTTGTTTACTTTACTTCTTGCTTGTAGTACTATTGCTCTATCAATTGAATTAAGGCTTGCTGAAATTCTTGCAATTTGTCTGCAAATATAGGGCTTCACTATTCTGTACAGACTAATGGTAGATGCATACCTAAAGATTAATTGGGGCTGCTGGTATTGTTGACTTGTAGGTCTATCAATCAGTCAGATTTTACAGATTCAAAAATAATTACATGACCAACTTGTGGCACGTCATGCTTTAGCTATGGCTTTAAGTTATCAGCACATATCACACGATGCTACGATCGAAGACTCACTCCCAAAGGTAGTCTCTTATGTTAATGCAACATCCGACAGTAAGTAAATTGGTGTCATATTTCAACTTGTTCACCAAAAACTTCTCTCGAGAACAAAATCTCGAACTAGAACTATAGATTCATACCACTTCTGACCTTTCTCAATGCTGGAGGTAACTTGATATGAAAAAATATCCTAAATGGTAGATAGCTTCTTATATTTGTCCTTACTCTGATTAGGTTACTTAAAGTTATAGGCTTCTCTAATTTGTGGCTTCTATGTTGTCTCTTCAGCAAGTGCAGTTTGGAACTTCAAATTTATATGCAGAAGAACATCTTGGAACTTATTTCTCTGATCATGTTCCAGAATCACCATATTGCCTTTTTGAAGAAATGATCAAGTGCATTTCAGCAATATATTGTGAACTTGCAGACCCGCCTACTGTCAATAACGGTTACACTTGTTCTCCAATCACATTCTCAGCACTAATGCATGACTTTTCTCTATTTCAAATCCTATTGCTCTTATCTGCATTCAATCTCCATATGCTCATGCTTTCTTACAAATGTATGAAATTTAAGTCTTTAGCCTTCAGGCTTGTTGTCATGTATGCTATATATGCTTTTCAACTATTGTATTTTTGAGAGTCTATCATAACTAGGCTAAACATAATTGTTTATGCAATAGGTAGTTCCCCAATTGACGTCAACGCCTTGGAAAAAAAACCTCTCTCTATTCTGCCTTGTCCTTACCCCAGGTAACAAACTAAACATGTGGTTTTTTCCTTTTTTCCTTTTTTTTTGTGAAATTTTTGCAGATATATAGTTTCATTTCAACTTACTATCTCCTTTATTTCTGCATTGAAGGCATTTGCCGACAAATATCTCTGTGCAACCACATCCTATCGAATTGAAGCATAAATGTAATTGTATTTGTCTTCCTCCTGATTCTAACCTCATTTATTGATACATATTGCTGACTATTGATCAGATCTGTTTCTTTCAAGCGATGACTCTCCTGTCTAACAACACAGCCAAAGCTAAAGCAATAGCACTAAGGATGAAGGCACTGCAAATGATCTGTTTCTGTGCACCACCTAAATCTGCCTTCACTAAACATGATCAATAGTATGAGATATCAGTGTTTTTTGGGTTCCATTTGTTGATCATGCCAATTGTTATGGGTTATTGAACTGATGTTTACTAAGTTTAGCTCCATTATGGATGTATGTATGATAGGAGCATTTTAACGCGACGTTTTAACTGTTATTTCCCTATATTTTCTGCGTTATTTCCTTATTAAAACCCTGTTTAGGAAAGTTTCCATTCTTCGATTGGGAAAGTTCCTATTTGTAGAAAGTTTCCATATTTGGTAGTTTCTATTTCTTTTTTTTTAGAAAGTTTCTTATTTCAGTTTTGGAAAGTTACCATTTTTCATTTTAGGAAAGTTTCTATTTTTCATTAACAGTTTCTATTTTCAGGTCCTTGTCACAAATGAGCTGAAATGAGCTCACAAATGGAAAGAGAAGCTAGCCAACGTTGGAGGGAGATAAGATGAAGTACAAAGGGAAGCACAAATGAGCAGAAATGAAGAAAT
>BDJD01005136.1:13762-25137 GCA_002564525.1 Rosa multiflora | reverse complement strand
TGGGAAAGTTCCTATTTGTAGAAAGTTTCCATTTTTGGTAGTTTCTATTTCTTTTTTTTTTAGAAAGTTTCTTATTTCAGTTTTGGAAAGTTACCATTTTTCATTTTAGGAAAGTTTCTATTTTTCATTAACAGTTTCTATTTTCAGGTCCTTGTCACAAATGAGCTGAAATGAGCTCACAAATGGAAAGAGAAGCTAGCCAACGTTGGAGGGAGATAAGATGAAGTACAAAGGGAAGCACAAATGAGCAGAAATGAAGAAATTAAGCTTTCCTGTTCGAAAGAGGAAACCCTGCCAAAATAGAGATGTTTGCCGTCCAAAGCCAAGAGATAAACAAGGAGTTGGCGTGATAAATCAGAAATTATAAAAAGATTTCGGTTGGAGATTTTCTAGGGCAATTGTTATGGAAAGATAATATTCTTGGAGAGTTATTTTCCTTGTTGCCGTGAGAAATTAAGAGAGGATAAAGAGGAAGCAACGTGACAACCAAGCAAGGATGACGCCAAGAGAGATTCAAGGGAGAAATAAAAGGAAAGAGAAAAAGGTGGAGACCAAGAAAAGCCAAAAGACGTCTAGATACATTCCTAGAAACCCTAAAGGTAGTTGGCCGAATTTGAAGTACAAAATCAGAATTATCTCAAGGTATTTCGGCGACTAAATAATAGGGAGATATTCTAGAGAATTATGTGATTGGTTGGACCACCTCATAGGGCCTATGTGGCAAGCTCGCATTGGATAAAAGTATGTGGAATTATCACATTAATTCAGTGGAAAATTAAAGAGGATGACACGGCTTGGAGAGCAAGGAGGCATTCCCTATATATACTCTCTCTATTATCAAGTGAGGGGTTCCTCTCTTTTACGTTTTGACACTAGAAAAAAATCAGAAATTCCCTAGCATAGCCGTGAGCTCTTCTCTCTATCTCTCCATCCTCTAGTCATCTCCACGAGTTCAAGCAAGGCCAAGGGAGAAGAAGAGCCGTGAGCACTCATCCATCATCATCCTTGAAGCTTGCTTTCGAGATTCAAGAGACCACAACATCAATTCGTTCATCTCATCTTCATCCACGGTGTAATCCGATTCTCCTTTGTAACCTTTGCTTTGAATTTCGTTGGTTATGTATTAGTTGACAATTATGTTTGAACAATTTTATTGAATCTGAAATTTTATGATTGATTGAGAATATTTCGATTCTTGTATTGTGATTCTTGGTTGCTTTGTGTAATTGTTTGATTAAATTTGTTTAATAGATATCTTTTATATTTTAATCTTAAATGGTTCGAAACTTTTAGGGTTTTTATATGAATGGTGCTAGAATTTAAGAACATGAATCAACTTTTTGGTTTTGTGTAACTTAAACCGAAAGGTGGTAAAGGTTTTGTGCAAAAATCGGATTTAATCAAAGAGAATTGCAATTAGGTGGACTTTTTCATACTAAGTTGCACACTTGAGTTGATAGCCTTTCTAGGTGTTTAATGCGTTGAATGTGTATGATTGACTAGCTTTCTAGGGCTTGATTACATGTTTGATAGGATTAGTCTTTGTGCTTCCACTTAGATTAATTAACGTTGAAAGTAAAATATGGGATATTGTTTGCTTCCTAACGTTTCACATGATCAACTCCTTTTGCATGACATAGATGAACAATATAGGGTTTGAATCGATTTTAATTATAGTTTCGGGTTTGATCCTTGTTCTTTCATTCCATTAGTTTAAGTATGTTTGTGTATTTCATTTGTTTTCTCAACTTAGTTTATTTTCAAAACCAAAATCAAAAATCCCCATTTTTCGTGAATATGTATATACTTGTTTTATTTTTGTAAATAATATACTTTGTGTTGTTATTTATTGTTTAATTGTCCTACATTGACAGGTGTACCCTCAATCCCCGGAATAGAACGATTCCTATTTACTATATACTAACGATGACATTTCAGGGTTAAATTATGCGCTTGCTTTGAGCGCATCAATGTATAGTTGCAGTAACAGATTAATCAAATATTGGTATTTTTATGAATGGATTCCATATTTGATGAATGCATTGGGTAGTTTTCAGATTTACATAATTGTGGCGCAACGAGAATACAAATATGTCATCTGAAGTAGAAAGCAACAACAAAATGAAATCCAAATATGTTGTTGGACATATCTAAGAACAACAAAAACAAGAAAAAATGTTGTTTCTTGTGCACTCAAACAACAGAAAATTGTCATATGAAATAAAAAGTAACGACAAAATGAAATCCAAATATGTTGTTGGACATATCTAAGAACAACATAAATAAGGAAAAATATGTTGTTACTTGTGCGCTCAAACATAAAAAAATTGTCATCTGAAATGTAAAACAACGACAAAATGAAATCCAAATATGTTGTTGGACATATCTAAAAACAATAGAAAGAAGAAAAAATATGTTGTTACTTGTGCTCTCAAACAACAGAAAATTGTCATCTGAAATAAAAAGCAACAACAAAATGAAATCTAAATATGTTGTCGGACATATCTAAGAACAGAAACAAGAAAAAATATATTGTTACTTGTGCACTGAAACAACAGATAAATGTTATTGTAAAGACGATAGATAAATGTAATCTGAACTGAATGCACATGACATTTATCTGTCGTTTGAATTCACTAGTACAAACAATTAGCTCATGTCTTGATTTTATCAGACGACAGAAGACCAAAAAAATTTCTGTCGTCTGAAAAATAAGACGACTGAGAAAATCTGTCGTCTGATACCCTAAGAGACGGCACCGTACTAGACAACAGAAATTTTTTTGATCAGACGACAGATCTCCTCTGTCGTCTGATTGCTTTTCTGGCATAGTGCTTGTTGATACTTTATGTCACATGAAGTTATGTTTAACCATTATAAGGAACTGGAATCAATTATCTTGCTTATATTTCTAAACTTATATAGTTTTATAGTTGAGTCTAAATGTGTGGATCAACTGTAAGTTATCTCATGGTTTGGATAAGCTACTTTAGTTTATAGAATGTTTAGTGAAGTGTGCATTTTGTAGAATTGGTTTGGATAAGCTATGTAAGTTCAAAGCTATTTAAGTTCACTGAGAGTTATGGTCTTTATTATTTGTCAAAAGTCTGGAGTTGATAAGTCTTTTTTTTTGGGTTAAATACTTGTTACTCCTCAAACTTTTGCCTAAAAAACAGTTTAGTCCCTTGCCTTTCAAATTAAACTGGATAGTCCTTATTCTCTCTAATTCTCACACAACAGGTCCAAAACAGGTCTAAAATGACTATTCTACCCCCAAGATCCTTTTTTTATTTTTTTGCTCTCTATTTTTTTTAACTTCTCTCTATTTTTTTTCTCTTTTTATTTTTTCTGCTTTTTTCTGGCTGGTTCTCTCTCTCTCTCTCTCTCTCTCCAAACCTTCATATCATCCGTTTCTCTCTATTTTTTTCTTCTTCTTCCGATTCCTCCCCCTTTGGGTTCCTATCCTTTTTTTTTTTTGAATGGTTGGGTTCCTATCCTTGTCCAACAGTATAGCTCTGCAGCCCTCTCTTCCCCAAACCCACTGCCACCGCCACTGCCGCCGTCACTAACTCTTCCTCGCCCATTCCCTCCAATTTGAAACCCTCAAAATCCTCGAATGGCTCGAATGGGCCTCTATCTGCAACCACATCTCCACTCTCGCCTCCACCTCCATGGGGTTCTCCACCGCACAAAAGGCCCAAATTCCATTCATCTTTATGTGATTTGAATTGAGAAATAGGAGGAGGATCCTGTGATCATTGAGGATCAAGATTCTGGGTCAGGTCGCCCCAAATCGAATCCCTCTGATATCAAATCCTATTCCAACTCCAGTGCATAGAACGATAGAGATTCGGAGTCCGATTGCGAGAGTGAAACCACTTAATCGAATTCTACTGATGAACTTGGGGCTTTCACCGAAAATGGGATGATGTTCAGAGTGGATGATATGGGTGGGCCTCCCGGCGCTGTTGGGTATGAAGAAAGCTCCTCCGGTGGGTCCTGGTTGGGAGGGTGGGTTGGGAAAGGCAAAGAGCCTGAGAATTTAGGGTAGGCGGGTTCGGAATGGAGCTCAGTGGAGGCAGGTTGGTTGGAAATTGGATCGGAGCTGGGTTGGTCGGAAATTGGATCGGAGTTGGGTTGGTCAGAGCTAGAATTGGGGTTGGGGAACTGGAGCAGGGAGTTGTGGGAGGTTTAGGTGGTTGATGATGTTGATCGGAATCCGGTTATGGCAGCCATGATTTTCGGGTTAGGGAGGTGGGGCATCCTATCAACGATCTAGCCTGACCAGAAAATGGGTCGTCGTCGATATGGATAAACTCGAGGTCGGGAGGTGAACTTGGAGATAGAGAGAGAGAGAGAGAGAGAGAGAACCAGCCAGAAAAAAGCAAAAAAAATAAAAAGAGAAAAAAAATAGAGAGAAATTAAAAAAATAAAGAGAAATTAAAAAAATAGAGAGAGAAAAATAAAAAAAGGATTTTGGGGGTAGAATAGTCATTTTAGACCTGTTGTGTGAGAATTAGAGAGAATAAGGACTATCTAGTTTAATTTGAAAGGCGAGGGACTAAACTGTTTTTCAGGCAAAAGTTTGAGGAGTAACAAGTATTTAACCCTTTTTTTTTTTAGTGCATGTGACAAATATTTTTAATGTTGAGGAGCTGTGGAGTTTATCAGCTTTGTATTGATAGGAGCGTTTTAATACAACATTTTAATATTTAACTCCCCATATTTTGCTTAGTTATTTCCTTTACTTAATCATTTTTAATTTAGTATCTATTTTCTAGGTACATCGGAGAAACTGACAAGGAAATGAGCTTAAAGACACATGAGAAGGATGTGAGACGTTGGAGATGACAAAGGCAAGGCACAAGGGATGCAGAAATGAGCTGAAATGAAGAAATGGAGTATTCCTGGTCTGATTAGGAATCCCAGTCAAAGTAGGAATCCCAATGAGGCTAGGAAACCTGAGGGCACTAGGAGACCAAGTGGCTTCAAGATGACTCAAAACTCAAGATTCTTCTAGAATACTTGGGAATTTTCGGCAAAATGAAGAACCCTAGATATTATAGGGGTCTTGTAGGTAAAAGGAGTAATTTTTGGGGATAAACATGATTTTCTGTGAAAATAAAAGTAGATTCAAGAAGGTGACATTTTGAAGTTATCATGGAGATGCTCTTTCCTACTCAGAACTGATTGACTTGGGTTTTTTCGAGTCACCATTCACTTGGAAGAGGCCAGGGATGCGCAACAGGTTGGATAGAGGAGTAGCGTCAACTTCATGGCTTGATGTGTTTCTAGAGGCTAGGGTTCAGCACTTACTTCCGATCCATGGGGATCATATTCTCATTTTACTAGGGGTGTACCGAAGGCTGGTGCGTTCCAATTCTAGGCATAATTGGCAGTTTCGATTTGAGTGTCATTGGACGCAGACAGACAGCAGTTATGAGGTTGTCTGTGAGGGCTGGGAACGTAGTTCTGATGGGTTTCCTATGTTCAAAATGGTGCAGCAAATTCGTAACACTCGGTTTGCATTAGCAGATTGGTAGCGAAACACCTATGGCAACAGAGGTAGAGAAATTGATGCCCTGCGTGGCAGATTGATGATCTAACTTATCTTCCTTTATCAGATGTTAATCAAAGGGAGAGCTTTGAGTTAGCTTTGAAACTAGATGGGTTATTGAATGATGAGCATGCCTATTAGAAGCAGAGGGCGAAGGTTTTTTGGCTTCGAGATGGTGATCTGAACACCAAGTACTTTCATAGGAAGGCCTCTAATAGGAGAGTTAAAAATAGACTGCAAGGATTGTTTGATGATTCTGGGATTTGGCAGGACACGGATGTTGGGATGGAAAGTGTAGTTTTGTCATACTTTTCTAATGTGTTTCAGGCTGCAGAGATTGATCATGCTCATACGCGTGATGTTGTTGACCTAATTACACCTAAGGTCACTCCTGAGATGAATGCAGCTTTATATGCTGATTATTCTACTTTGGAAATCAGGGAAGCTTTGTTTCAGATGTATCTTACGAAATCTCCTGGGCCTGATGGTATGCCTTCGCTTTTCTTTTAGCATTATTGGGATATCATTGGTTCTGATGTTGTTGCTGTGGTGCAAAATTTTTTGCATTCTGGTCAGTTGTTTGGAGAAGTCAATTATACTCATATCTGTTTGATTCCGAAAGTGCCAAACCCAGTGCAGGTTTCTGATTTGCGACCGATTGCTTTATGTAATGCTCTGTATAAGATTTGTTCTAAGGTTGTGGCTAATAGGTTGAAAAAGATTCTGGCATTGCTTATTTCTCCTTTCCAGAGTGCTTTCATTCCTGGCAGACTCATCACAGATAATACCTTGATTGCTAATGAAGTCTCTCATTATATTCATACATGTTTGTCTTCTGATGGGGTGATGTCACTAAAACTTGATATGAGTAAAGCATATGACAGGATGAATGGAAATTTCTAGAAGCTGTGCTAGTTAGATTCGGGTTTGCTGATGCATGGGTTCGAATTATTAAGCAATGTGTCAGTACAGTGAGATATTCTTTTCTGATCAACGAACAAGCTAAGGTTATCTTACTCCTACTAGGGGGTTAAGGCAGGGGGACCCTCTGTCTCCATATTTGTTTCTCTTATGTGCGGAAGTTTTCTCTGCATTACTTGATAAAAAAGCTTCTCTTGGCCTACTTAAGGGTGTTCAGGTTTGTGAAAATGCACCTGTTATCCATCATTTATTGCTCGTTGATAACAGTCTTCTGTGGAGGAGTGTTTGCACATTAAATCTGTCCTTCATGATTATGAGAAGGTTTCTGGGCAGTTGGTCAACTTTAGTAAAAGTAGTGTGGTGTTTAGCAAGAAGGTTGATCATCTTTTGCAACAGTCTTTGGCTACTTATTTGGGTGTGGCGATTGTGGGAAAACATGAGCGTTACTTAGGGCTTCCTACTTATGTGGGTCGTAGTAGGACAGAGTCCTTTGCTTTTATTAAAGAGAGATTGAGTAAGAAGCTCAAATGTTGGCAAGGAAAGTTGCTTAGTGGTGCTAGGAAGGACTTGTTGATTAGGGTAGTGGCTCAGGCCCTGCCTTCCTATTCCATGAGTTGTTTTCTTCTTCCTAAAGGTTTTTGTGCTAATTTACACCAAATGTGTGCCAAATTCTGGTGGGGCAGTAAGCAGGACAATAGAAAAATTCATTGGATGTCTTGGGAGCGTCTTTGTTAGCCCAAGGAGCAGGGGGTATGGGCTTTTGAGACTTATATGCTCACAATCTGGCTTTATAGCGAAACAAGGCTAGCATTTGTTACGCTTCCCAAATTCTCTGCTAGCTAGGATCTATAAAGCTCGATATTTCCCTTCCAGTGATTTTTGGTCAGCTAGGGTTTCAGGTTCTATGTCTGCTTGTTAGCGGGGCATAATGGAAGCTAAAGATGTGTTGATGAGGGGTGTTAGATGGCAAGTGGGTGATGGTAATTCTATCTTGATTTGGTCCGACCCTTGGATACCTCGGCCTTCTTTTTTTCGTCCACTATTTCGACCGATTACTCTTGTGACTTGGGTTAGTGACTTAATTTTTAATTCTCGTTGGGATGCTGCACTTATTGATAATATTTTTGAACCTGCTGATGCGGAATTGATACTAGCTATTCACTTGAGTTCAAGGTTAGTCCTAGATAGGCTTATTTGGCATTTTGATGCTAAAGAGCATTTTACCACTAAAACTGCTTATGCTCAAGCCTTTAACTGGCTACATTCTCCTGCTTCTGCTTCTAGTAATGATTCTGCTGCCTTGCTTTGGAAAAGGTTATGGGCAGCTAAAGTTCCGGGTAAGGTTAAAGTGCATACTTGGAGATTTTGCTCTTCTATTCTACCAACTATTTCTCAGCTTCATAATAAGCATGTTTATATTGAGGGTGGTTGTGCTTTATGTAACAATGAGGATGAGTCTGTTGAGCATGTTAGCCGAGATTGTCCCTTTGTTAAGAGTATTCTATGCCGGTGCCCGGGGTTGGGAGGCATTTTTGCTAGCCATTCTGAGGCCTCATGCTTGGATTGGTTGCAGGTATGTTCTGATTCTCTTTCTGAAGATCTTTTTTCTCTTCTCTTTGGGGGAATCTAGTCTATTTGGAAAGAAAGGAATAAGAGGGTTTGGCAAGATAAATGGTCTTCTCCTGAGCAGGTGAGGCATGGTATTTATTCTCAACAGCTACTTTTCATATCATTTGGACTGAGTCAAACAAGCTAGCTAATTATGGAGTGGACAATGCAGGCTCTCATTAGTGGGATAATTGTCCTTCTTTTGCAGCCGCTTCTTATGGCAGGAACCTCTCTGGTCTTCCAGAGTGTAGATTAAGTTAATGTTTTTTTTGCTTTTTCTCACATTTCTTGGATTGGAAAGGTTTTGGTTTGGTCCCCCTTTCTATTTGTATTTTCTTTTTAGTTTATTAAATAAATGGAGGGATGGGCGGTGGGTTCCCGGTTGTAATAGCCCCCTCTCCTTCGGGAGTGCGGATGGGTGCTTGATGCCCCAAATAAGCTATTGCAGAAGAGCTAATATCGCCTAATCTTTTATTTATAAAAATTAAAAATTAAAAAAACTTGAGCATTTCCTTGTTTGTAGTAAAGCTTTAATGAGATATATGATAAGAACTTCATGAAATTTTTCAATTTAGATTTTTAAACAAAACGACCAGCGATATTTCTTATGGAAAATTGTAGCTATTTTGATTTTTAAAAAGATATAGTGAAGACCTTTTTTTTTAGTACAAACAATTAATTGCACCACGTACAGACAATTTTGATACGAGACGAAACTGGAGCCTTTCCTGGTTTGTAGCAAAGCTTTAATGAGATACTTGATAAGAAGTTCATGAAAGTTTCAACTTAGATTTTTAAACAAAACGAAGGACAATATTTCTTATGGAACAAATCCAGACCATTGAACATTTTAAAATCTAGTGGCTCACAAAATGTGTCAAAATTTGTGTGAAATAGGATGTCCCTTGATCCGGACCCCTTTTGAAATGATATAGCGAAGACCTTTTTTGATCCAAGAAGAAACTGGAGTCATTCCTTGTTTGTAGCAAAACTTTGATGTGATACATGATAAGAAGCTCATGAAATTTTCAACTTCAGTTTTTAAACAAAACGACCGGCGATATTTCTTATGGAAAATTGTAGCTATTTTGATGTTTCAAAAAATATAGTGATGGCCTTTTTTTTTTTTTTTAGTACAAACAATTAATTGCACCGCATATAGACACTTTTGATACGAGAAGAAACTGGAGCCTTTTCCTGGTTTGTAACAAAGCTTTAATGAGATACATGATAAGAAGTTCATGATAAAAAGTAGGTCCCACAAGGGATTCCTTAATGGAAGGACCCTATGTGTGTGTGTGTGTGTAATTGTAATAATGGATGATCTGAGGAGGACGTCCGTGAAAAACAAAAGATGCGGACGTGTAACTGTAGCCATTGGATTTCATGAATGAGATTTGATAGTGATGCTTAGAGTTTCCTTTACACTGGCCAACGCGAGTTAGAAAAATATGTATAATGATCTGATCTCGTTATTATCAAGGAGACCTGAACCACACACCACAGTTATCGTCTTCTTCTTCCTCCTTTAGATTTGGATTCTCACTAATGGCACATGTACTTACTTGGAATGGAAAATAATCATGAATCGGAGACAAGTAGAATGGGAGAAGAAAGGAATCGGTATTGATTCCGGAGGAATGATTCCTAAACCCATCTCCCCCCTTCGTAATCAAATTCCTGAGTATTCAGGAATCGATTCCTGATAAATAGGTGGGACCTACACAAATTCCGATTTCTTCATGCGTTAGTAAACACATGAATTCTTTTACCTGGAATCATTCTGATTCCTTTATGTGTTACAGTGTTAGTAAACACAGGGGTGTTTTACTCCGTAATCATTTCATTACATTATATTCCAAGTAAGTAAACGTGCCATAAAATTATAGCTTGGGTACGTTGGTTTTGGGTGAGGGGCATAGTGCTTTGGTGAGGCAGCAATTAGAGAAGTTAGCAAAGCTTTCTTACAAATCAGTATGAACTCATCTGTCACCAACCCGATTTCCATTCCAATTTGCCCCTCTGTTTTATCAAATTTATGATGAGAAAAATTCTGCCCGAAACTTCAAATTAAGTTCATCTGAAGTAGCTTCAAACAAAGTAAGGCAATCGAGACATGAACAAGTCTATCACACACATTAATTATATATATATATATATATATATACAGATTTTATCCAGAGCGGTTGAAATTAAAGTGTGAACTTCGAGTTTTGGGTTGCTTTTCGGTCTCATATCCACATCTCGACCTTTCAGTTTTTAGGTACTAGTGTATAGATCATCTCTGCAAATTTTCAGCCAAATTGATGATCGTTAAGGCATTGATTACTGCCTTAAAGCTAGTACGGTTCAGGTTGACAGATTCAGTCCGTCTATTGGTTTAAACGAGTTAGATACCTTAACGATCATCAATTTGGCTGAAAATTTGCAGAGATGATCTATACACTAGTACCTAAAAACTGAAAGGTCGAGATGTGGATATGAGACCGAAAAGCAACCCAAAACTCGAAGTTCACACTTTAATTTCAACCGCTCTGGATAAAATCTGTATATATATATATATATATATATAATTAATGTGTGTGATAGACTTGTTCATGTCTCGATTGCCTTACTTTGTTTTAGTAACTTCAGTACTTGATTTTTATTTATTGGTTTTATTATTTAAGAGGAGTGACTTATTTAGACAAGCTGAGGTGATCTCACCAAAACACCCAAAATGAAAGCTTCTGTGAATCGAGTCTGAAAGATTACTAGCTCGAGGTAGACGATTTGAGGTATGGAACTTTTCAAAACCCTAGAATTTGGGGCTTTTTAGCTGATGCACTCTTGCTGGAGGCGGCGCTGCTTCACTATGCAGGAAAAGGAGTCGGAGAATATGTGCGTTAGGCCTCATCAAAAAGCCCACGGATCAAGTGGGCCGATGGAGGCCCGCCGGCCCTGAGGGCTAAAAGCCCGGCCCGGCCCGTTAAAAAGCCCGCAAAACCCGCTTCGGTGGGTAGTGGGCCGGCCCGCAAAAAGCCCGCAAAAACCCGGCCCGGCCCGTAAAAGCCCTTAAAATATTTTATATATATATATATATATATGTAGATATGTGTGTGTGTTTATAAATATATATATATATATATATAGACACATATAGATATATATATATATATATATTTGTGTGTGTGTTTATAAATATGTGTTTGTGTTATATATATATATATAGATATATACAGCGCTTCTCCGGTGCGGACGTCCGCACTTTTTGCTTAGGTGCGGATTTCCGGTTTTGACCCACTTTCCT
>BDJD01005134.1:0-13300 GCA_002564525.1 Rosa multiflora | reverse complement strand
CCAAACCGTAGTGGTAAACCTTCACAAAAACGAGTAAAATTAATTTACCAAACACCTTTACCACAAACAAAAATGAAAAAATCAAATTGAATTCGATTGCTTACTACACCGTCCTTGGACCGCACATCTTGCACGACGAACTTGACCTCCGAGCCGGCGACGGCGACGAAGCCTGTGTCCGCCGGTTGACCGCCGCCTTGCGGATGGAACACCGTCCGGTCCAGCACCAAAGCCGTCCGTCCATCTTCACCCTTCAATTAATCAAACATAAACCAACCAGATTAAATAACTAAAACTCGATTTACAGAACCTAATTAAGCTCAAGAATCAAGACGGAGAAGCTAGAAGAGTCAAGTAGATACTTTGACCAATGCTACCAGTGTGGCATCGGATTCAAGCTTCCACATGTCTTCGTAGTAATCAAGCTGCGTGGGGATGATCGTGCCCATTGCCACGCCACACTCGCCGATCACAGACCACCGACACCGACTCAGCTCGGTGCGTTTTTTTTTCGTCTGAGCTCGGTGGCTTAGGAAAATGAAGCTTAAAACCTGCGAAGCTGATGATCGAAAGCAGCCAAACGGCACCGTTTCGGGCTCCAACTTCTAAGATTACAGGTGACAGAGGAAAAATGCGCAGCCTCGAGACGGCGCCGTTTTGGGTAATTCGTCATCCAGCCGCCCCAGGAAAGATAAATCAAAGTTGTCGAGCTTAGGTCTGAATTTTACCACGTGCGTCAAAATTGATTGGCCCGGAGAACAAATCCAATTTAAGATACTTAAGCCGACTTCAAATAGGAATAGGATTCCTTGTGTTACAAGGCTTCTCCATATATACATATACATATACATATATATATATATATATATATATATATATATATATATATACGGACATCTTTTGTTTCCAAGATTATAGCTACTTCCTCTTATCCGATCCCCTCGATTTTTGTTAGAATCCATGGCGTCTCTCTCGACGACAAGGAATGAGGTTTTTTCTTCTTTGCCAAAGATAAGGAAGAAGGTTAGAAAGCGTAGGTCAAGAAAGGAAGGTCATAACGTTTCGGCCATGAAGTCACTTCCCAACGATCTTTTGTTGGAAGTGATTGCTAAGGTTGCTTCGAATTCTTTCGATGATCTTTGCCGCATTAGGCAAACTTGCAAGGAGTTTAACGAGGCGGGACAAGAGGACTATATTTTTCAACATGTATCGATCGAAAAGCTTCCACTCTTTCCTTTGAGAAAAAGGAAACGATTTTCTGAATTAATGAGACGTTGCCAAAAGTGTGGCAATGCAGAGGCTCTGTATAGACAAGGAGTGCTTGATCTTTTTAGCTTGAGGAATCGATATGAATTCGAATCGGGATTCGAGTGTTTGGAGAAAGCTGCAGCAAAAGGTCACATAGAAGCAACGTATCTTTATGGGGTATTCTTAACTTGTGTAGGAGGTGAGGCGAAGCAACAAGGTCTACAATCCTTGTGTAGTCTCAATGCTAAAGATTTAAGTGAATCAAGAGAAAGGTTTATGACTTGCATTCAAAGTATGTGGGTGAATAATGTCCTAGTACGTAAAATACTTGCCTACAATGATCGTGTTAAAGCATGCAGCCAATGCGGAAATTTGCAGAATAATTTCGTGACCAAACGAGGCTGGGACGATGTTTACGACGAAGGTGATAACTTAAATGGGTGTGGTTCATGCAAGATGAATCGAGAAGTAAATATTTTTTGTCATAGATTACGTAGCTCTACATATGTCAATTCATTGTGAAGCGGTTAAATTGTATTTAGTGGATAGATACATTCAATTTTCCCCCCTCTTTTCCAGGAGTAGTGCTTGATTGTTTAGTATGGGATGCTTAATGGATGGGTGCGTTTCTCTGTTTGTATCGAGATGGAGGTTACGAGTCAAACGTAGCTTCCATCAATTCATTACTAGAAGTAACTGATCTTTCCTTAAAAAAAAAAAAAAACAAATGTAACTGATCTTTGAACAATTTAATCACAAGAAAGCTTTGAAAATTGTTCATTTTAACGCACAAGAAAGCTTTGAAAATTGTTCATTTTAACAGAGGTTTTAGACGACAAGGACCTATTGGTCTAAAATTTTAAAGTACAAGGACTAAACGTGTGAAATTAGAAGGCCAGTGACTGAAGTGTTTTATGGTCAAAAGCTCAAGAACTAAACAGTATTTAGTTCTTATAATATTTATAATAACCAAAAGTACTTATAATGCTTAATTGCTACAAATACTGAAGGGCTAAATACTAGTTAATACTCTGTGGTTTAGGTCCAAAATCAATTCAATCCCTGTACTTCTAATTTCATCAAAATCCCCCTGCACTTTCAATTTTGATCTAATAAGTCCAATTCGTTAATATTCTGCTATGGGTTCAAGTTATAGTTGGATTATTTGTTGAAAAACTATTTATTTTTAATAGTAGGACTCACTACTAAATTGACTATGCAGACCACCTCGACACCACATCATAAAACATAGGTCATATATGAGCCACATTAACAAGTTAAATAACTCAATTGTCGGAAAACTAACAAATTGGACCTATTAGATCAAAATTGAAAGTGCAGGGGTGTTTTTGATGAAATTAGAAGTTCAGGAACTAAATTGATTTTGGACCTAAACCACAGAGTAGTAATTTGTATTTAGCCCAATACTAAATACTTAGAGACCTATTTAGTTAGTAAAAAGAAAATTACCCAATTTCTCATATTTGAGGGAACTTTAGAGTAAAAATTTAAAACCCTTTATTATTTACCGAAGTTTCAAAATATTTTATTTTACACTCTAGAAGGGTGATAATTGCATGAGATAACTATACACAAGATATCAATTTATTCTCACTTGCATACGTTACGAGCTTTATCTTTCTTCACCCTCAAGGGTTAGGAGATACTTTCAAATTTAACTTAATCAGACACAATTGATCTTTATTTTAGGGTGCGACTATTTCCACTGTACTAAATGCTTTGTTCACCCTACAATTAAATTTTATCTTTAAAATCCCAAAATTGTCCTTAAGTACAATTATTAACAGAAAAGAATGAACAAAGCACCCCATCCCTCTCGGCAATTATTAACAGATTTGTTTGCCCACTTATTCATTTAAGAGTAAAATTACAGTATTAGGCTCTGAAAAATCATTAAATTACTTATTGCCACCACTCTCTCACTCTCGTTCTGTCTCTGTTACCACGACGGCCGAGTGAATCTCTCTCTCCTCGCTGGAATCGGAGTCGAAGCGTCGCCCATTTGTGCGAATTTGTATACTAAGGACTCTGATGAATTGATGAGATTGATGTTGAAGAAGAACAGCACCGGCGCTTGGCTTCTCTGCTGCTGCTTCTCCAACAGTTCTGGAATCTATCGCCGTGAGCGCAGGGTCCGAGCTCCTGATCGCCGAGAGGGATGGGGTGTTGCCGGAAAAGGATTCGACCCTAATAAAGCCAGATTGTCTTGCCTCATCACCGTTTCGGTCCAACTCAGCGCCGTCAAGTTTCTGTCCAAATTGTTGATGGACTCGAACTTCTCCCCCTCGCAATCCTTCTCATCAATGGCACGTCTTACCCAATCTGGGTACTGTACATGCTCCCATTTCCCTTAACCGGATTCATGATTTTGCTGTGAAAAACCAAAAATCAGAACTAACCCAGTAGAAGTCTCAAGGTCACAGAAGAAGAAGAAGAAGAGATTAGCACCTGTTGTTGTAGATGTTGGTGAGAGGGACGAGATTGTGGTCGCCAGCTTGAACGGCCATTGAAATAGACGGAGAAAAAAGGCTTGCTATGAAGCAAGTGTTTCTCTCGTCGCTGTCAGCACTTTTGGGTTTTTGGCCGGGTAGAAATTATGAAATAATATGTGCGTCTTTGTCTATGTATCATGCGTTTTTTCCTTTCTGGGGACTTGATTCTTGTTTTGGGGGTAGCTAGAAAGAAAGGAAGGAAGGAGGATGACAACACGTGTGAGGAGGAAATGAACAGAAGGCATGCAATAGAGGTGGCAAGCCTGGATGGTATGTTTATTTACGGTTTGGTTTGGGGGTAATAAAATGTTTATTGGAGGGCAAATAAGATTATTGGGAGACAATAAAATGTTTATTGGGGGGTAATAATAAGTTTATTGGGGGCAATAAAATTAGACGCCGGATTCCGGTAACCGGAGTTCGGTGAAGTCTCCAATGACTCTCTCTCTCTAAGTGACAAAGAATGAGAGGGTAAAATTGTCCTAAAAATAAATAGAAAACAATAAAAAAAAAAAACTTAATTGGGTATTAGGGCAAAAGATATGTAAATTATTGGGTAATGGGCAATCTCATAAGATGTTTGGGTAAGTGGGGTTACCGGGTTAGTGTTGCTCAAATTTGGGTAAATGGAAATAATTGTAGTTAAGCACAATTTTTAATTTTAGCCAACAGACATCCCAATTATCATTTCAACTTTCTATACCAAAAAAAAAAAATTATCATCTCAGCTTCTTCATTACTAGTCTACCAAACAATTAGTTAGATGAAATTTTCAAGCTATGGCAATAGCGAAAAGAATTGTTGGTTAATATTATTTTGTTCTACTTCATGTAAAAAAAAAAAAAAATTTTGAAAAAAAAAAAAAAAATTAAAAAAAAAAAAAAAAAAAAAAAAAAAAAAAAAAAAAAAAAAAAAAAAAAAAAAACTAGAAGGCATGGGGTTGCACACCACTATGGTGTGTTTTTTTTTAAATTTCTTTTCTAGCTTTACATTTTCAATAGTGATATTTTTTTTTCTTTTCTAAATTATTTGAGGGTGAAACTAAAAGTTTCAGGAAAAAAGTTTAATTGTAGGGTGAACAAAGTATTTGGTAAGGTGGAAATAGCCTCACCCGATTTTGGACATAAGGCATGGTCAAAGTTAAGACACTTAACAAAAATTAACTTTTTTGGCAAAACAGGCGATTGAGCATCACCTTGTAGTACGTCTCACTTTATTCACGTACATACTTCTTCTACCTTTGACGTCAATCTCTTTTGTAGATATATATATATATATATATATAGACACACACACACATGGAGCCGTTCTAAAGAGGACGTCCACACTTTCGCTAAAGTGCAGACATCCACGCTGCAGCTCGGCTCGGGGTGCGACGGAGCGGCGAGGCCAGCTGAACTGAGGCCAAGGGTCGGACTGATCGGTCTGCAGTCGCACGGAGTGACGTGGTTGCAGCGCTGCCTAGAAACCTGCAGTTGCAGGTGAGGTCGTTGACTAGAAACCTACAACCTCGACCTCCTCCGACCTCGATAGTTGCCCAGAAGCTGTCTGGGATGCCTCCGGCCTCCTTCCGGCCCGATTCGCACCGCCGTCGCAGCCTGAAACGCTGCAGAAGATCGCGCTAAAGTGAGGACGTCCACTTTGGAACTTGCCTTTATGTGTGTGTGTGTGTGTATATATATATATATATCTACAAAAGAGAAAAAGAATATTAATTTGTTACCATGAAAGTTGATGGAAGAAAAATTTTTAATTTATTATCATAAAGTCGATTTATAAGGGAAAAAAAAGTATTTAATTATTACCATAACAAGTGAATCTTGAAAATACAAAATTAATTTATTACCATCCTCGAGCGTTTGAAAGTTGACACACACCACGCAATTTGCATGCATCAACAAGCGAATTATTATATGGCAGTGCCACGTGGTACTCCAGGACCACCTAATAATTCCCTAGGAGGTAGTAAGTGTAACGGTAGTTTTGAACAAATAAAATATACTTCGCTTAACTTTGAACAAGGTCAATCAGTCAAGTCTTCTCTCTTTTTTTCACCAGTATAAAATCTGCTTCTGCACTGTTATGCTTCATACTCCCTAGCTAGCTGTCTATCTTAAGAGAAAAAGACAGAGTTTGATTAATTTCAAGAAAAATGGAGAACAATGTGTTTGAGAATGCTTCGGTGGTGATAGTAGGCGCCGGCCCGTCAGGCATTGCAACCTCAGCGCTGCTCAACTCCATGTTGGTGCCAAACCTCGTCTTCGAGAGGGAAGATTGTTGTGCTTCCCTCTGGAAGAAACGGTCCTACGACCGTTTGAGTCTTCATTTGGCGAAAAACTTTTGCTCTCTGCCTCTCATGCCGCACCCATTAAGCACTGCAACTTTCATGTCCAAAGACACGTTCATAAGCTATATGGACGAGTACGTTTCCCGTTTCAACGTCAACCCCCATTACTGTCACAATGTTGAGTCGGCTTTTTACGAAGAAGCTGATAAAAAATGGAAGGTTGAAGTGAAGAACACTAGGGTGGCTGATAAGGAGGTTTGCCCCCAAGTGTACTATGCGGATTTCTTAGTGGTGGCCACCGGAGAAAATAGCCAGGCAATTATCCCAGAGTTGCCTGGACTGGAGACCTTTAATGGAAAGGTTATTCATGCGAGTGATTATAAATGCGGAGCGAGTTTTAGAGATAAGAGTGTGTTGGTCATTGGTTGTGGCAATTCTGGCATGGAGATTAGTAATGATCTCTCAGAAAATGGAGCTCATGCATCCATTGTTGTTAGAAGCCAAGTAACATCTCGATCTTCATCTATTTTTGTTTATATACAACTCGCTCTCTTTCATATCATCAAAATGGTTTTCTTTCAAAGAGAAAAGTTTGATCAACAGGATCTTGGTGTTTGGCAAGAGACTTCTTTCTAGCCAAACAAATAAGAATAAGGAATAATTAATTTTATAAAGTAGAGAAGCTAGCTAGGGTTTCTCTCTGTTTCCAAACTGTTTTAATTTGTATTTTTTTTTTCTGCCTCCAAATATTAGATTGCATGCCCTTAGCCTTTCACTTAAACAATAGTAATTTTCTCAAAATAAAATAAAATAAAAATAAAAGAAAAAAATTTGGGTTTTCAAAACCTTGGTCATATGGTTTCCGTGAAATGACTTATTGGCTACTTTTTTCAAGAAAGGTCATAAATTTTTTTATTATGTCATACCGATGTTATTGGATAATTTTGCAGCTTCATGTACTTAGCAGAGAAATTGTACGAATTGGGATGATACTGTTGAATTTCCTCCCGGTGAATATGGTAGACAGGTTCGTTTCATTTCTTGCCATGTTTAGCTACAGTGATCTGCCCAGCTATGGGATTCATCAACCAGCTGAAGGCCCTTTTTTCTACAAAACACTTACTGGAAAGACTCCGGTAATCGATCGTGGAACTATCAAGAAAATTCGCTCCCAAAAGATTAAGGTATTTAATCATAATTGATACACATATATTTAATAACAACTAATGAAAAAAAGCTTTCATGCATTGCTCCACACTAACTAGTTTAACGTTTTGATGACTACCTTTTATAACAGAGTAAAACTAAAACTTGTAGACTTTTTTCTTAGGGTTAGAATAAACTGGTTTTGATCTTGCATGCATGAAACTTAATCTGCACTAGCTGTAATTATAGTTGTTGTAAAATCAGGCTTCGACCTTAGAAACTTTTTTATTTCAAGGCCTTATTATATAAACACTTATGATCTATCAGTGACGTTCTTCAGATATACTGACAGGTTTTCCCAGGAATAGAGAAGATACACAACAATATTGTGGAATTCAAAAATGGTGCCCTCCAGCGTTTCGATGCCATTGTGTTGGCAACTGGTTATCGAAGCGTTGCGCACAACTGGCTCAAGGTAACATATACATATATATATATATATATATATATATTTATATATATTCAGTTATAAACGTCATTCATTCAGTATTAGTGAGAGAACTCAATGTTACTACGTAGGATTATAAGTTCGTTTTTAATGAGGATGACAAGCCAAAGAACAAGTATCCAAACCACTGGAAAGGAGAAAAGGGCGTCTACTGTGTTGGATTCACAGGGAGGGGAATTCTAGGGATTTCGTCGGATTCTAAGGCTGTTGCTGAAGATATCTATCAGCTTTTAAAGGCACAGAAACCCACTTATGCTGCAAGAATGGTTTAGCTCAGCTCGGACCATATATATATGCTTTACTAGTTTGCTTGTTTATGGTATTAAACATGTTATCTATGTGTATGGTACTATATGTACTTGAACCCCTCAGAAACGTGTGTGTGCGCGCGTGCGCGCGCGCGCTTTGCTAGTTTGTTTGTTTGTGTTATTAAACTTGTTCTTTATGTGTATGGTACTACATGTACGGAACTCGTACGTGTTCCCTTCTGTTTTCTGCAATATTCTCTCCCTCTCTCCCTCGTCCAATTCGCATGCAACTCGACCTTTATTTCTTCTTTCTTGAAGTGTTTCGAAGGGCAAGATTGTAGCGGGTAAGGGCTTCACGTTGGAAAAGAAAGGGCTTGAACACATCTAGCGAATGCTCAGCTGATAAACTCATGCACAAGCTCTCCTTCTCCCACATGGGACGTTCCTCGTCTATTTAGATATATGCCTTTGCCTTTTTCGACAACATTCAAGATCAGTTTTTTGATAGGTAATACTGTAAACGTTAAAATTAGATGGATTGACGAACATATTTGTGTTTGATTGCATAGTCCGTAATTAATACCACACAAACAATTTAGATATCTAGCATGAGAGACAAAAAAGTTAAAACTTTCTAAGTCTTGAGTTTTAAGTTTTTTAGTGTAACTGATGAGTTAAACATGGACACATAATGGCACAAAGTTTCACCCAAGACTCTACAACAGCAAAAAATAGATATCTATATATAGTGGTCTAGTTATTGGTTGTACCACTATAGACATCAGATTACTGAATCCAAATTGTCATTCCTTATAAGAATTTGGGTTTTACAAAAGAATTAAGAATTTTTTTTGTTGTTTTTTTAATTTTGGAAAAGCATGAGAAAGATTTAAAGCTTTTTTTTTCAAAGGAAACCTTCTCAAGAAGAAAAAGGGTTCTGCAAATTCTGCTGCTAATGTTTCTTTTTCTTTTTTCTTTTTTAATGTTTGGAAACATTTGTTTTTGTTACAAACCCTAGCGTTGATCCGGAGTGATGTTGAGAATGGTAGTGCAATTTCCTTTAAAAAAGTTACTAGAAAGAAAACCAGTGGAAGCTTTTCTGCAAACGAATGCCATCGAATTGAAATGTAGGGAGGAAATGAGAGCAACTCTTTCCAATACTGCTATGGAGAAGAGAGCGTGAAGAGAGAACCAGCTACCAATTCATTGACAGATGAGTTTCGAGAAGCACTGCAATACCACAACTGAGGATAGTAGATTGCCAGGCTGCGTCTGTGGTTATCTCCCGTTGTGTTGGGTGGTGGTGGCTCCCAACGAAGTGAGTCCTGAGGTTGGGCGTGAAGTCACAGAGACTTGAGGATGAATGAATATGTTCTGAAGCACTATTGAGGAGGACAAGAATTGGGTTAGGGGTTGTACGATCAAAGACACGAGCATGTGTGCTTCCAAATGTGCCACAAAATTAAACACTAGATTAGTAAGAAAACCTTCTGATCCACGGCAATTTGCATAGAGAGGATGTGGTCAAATGAAGTAATGGTAGCCAGAGGGACAGGATAACCAAACCAAACGCATCTTGTCCAAGAACAAGTAAAAAGGACAAGCTCAATTAGTTGAAGAGGCAGAGAGAAGGAGCTAAGCTCCCGCGGTGAAGGGCAACTTTAGTAGCTAGAGAACCAGTTTTGTAGAAGTACACTTCAACTGAAGTTCCACGCCAACTTGGTTAGAATAGTGAGGATGGGGAAATGAACGGGGATAAGCAACAGACCGGCTTAGTAAGTAACCAGACTGAACAGAGTAGCAGCCATGCTTTTCAGGAGGTCACACTAGTCTATCTGGATGAGGTGGGGTGAGAGAGTGGTATGGCATTTATGGCAGCGACTTCCTCAGGTTGGAGGAGGTCCCAAGATCATAAGTTTGGTTGTTCCAATTGATGAGATCAGCCACAAAAACAGCAGATTGAGAAGATGAGGGGAACCTGATGGTGATTTCTGATGGTAAAGAACCAATTGTCCTGCCAAAGTCGGCACTATTAATTTGCCATCACCAAGCGAACCATCCTGTTGCGAAGGTCAAGCACCTAAGGTGCTTCCCCAAATCCAGGAAGGAAATCCACCTCAAGCGGCCCCAAAATACTATAGGGAATTCTGGAGATTGTGGTGGATGAGCAATCCCTGCTTTGCCAAAAGAGGCAAACCAAGACCTCCATCTAATTGGACACGCAGAGGCCGTTCCCGTTCTGCCAGCGTAGAAAATGAAAGAGATCCCAATAAAAATTTCAAAGCGCCAAGTTATTTGAACACACTGGGAACAAAAAGCAGGACATTGGGTAGGCGAGAAGCAACAGCCATTCTGAAACCTCCAACGTCCAAACAGCTTAAGAGTATTCTGCAGCCGAATCAAACAATTTGAAACGTTTACTTTCAAAGTTTTGGCAATTTATCAAAACCACAGAAACAATAAAATCTGGGAAACTTAAGCTTGCACAACTAGATACTTCGGAAGTCAATAGAAAAATGATGCCAACTAGTTGCAACCGTCATCAAAAACAAATACAAAACACCACACATTGGTTCACTTCCATACTCTAAAACATAAACTCGAAATACTAGAAAAATCAGCTGAAGTTCAGCCTGCTCCTTCTACTGTTGTTTCACTTCTGCTTTCTTCTTCTGCCAGAGTCGGTCGAGACCACTGTCAGCGTCTCCCTGAGAACAAATAGCATCATAACAGAAGCAGAAATGAATTATGTGAGAATAAAAATAGAGACAGAGAAAACCACGAAAATCAATTCTTAAGATAAGATATGAGAACAGAGACACATTGCCTTCAACAGACTAAGAGATCCAATATCAATATACCAAAAAACCAGAGAAAATATGATAATCCAGTAGTCTGACAAACTAACTCAATGACACCAAAACACCATGCAGTAGAACACTGCACAAACAGCAATCTGTGATTTATACTCATTACCTACTTTCCTCGTGTTGCCTTCTTGTTAGGTTAACAACTTTACATTGCTACTGTATTATAACTTGGATATTAGAGGGTAGCGTTTAACTTTTCTATTTATATTCCTCGTGTTTTAGGTTCAATAGTTCTGTGAATTGATGTACCATAACTTAGACGTAAGAGGGTACCAAGGTACATATCAAAAGCAATTGAAACTAGACCAATGAAAACCCAAATCAAACTGATTACCACGATTACAACAATATACAGTACTGAAATGAGTGAAGGAGCACCTCTGCACCTGAGCACGGACATAACCACAAAGAGCAAAAGTGGAGAACTGGCCAGTATAGATGCCATTCTCATCAAGATGCCCGATGTTGATCTGAACAGATGCATGATCCTTCGAGGTGATCAGCCTGTTAGTTGCTGAGCTGCATCCACATACCACAAAAGTTCAGCTAAAACCCTCCATCAAAATCACAAAACAAACAACGCTAGAACATTCTAATCAAGTTAGATTGCATACCATTTCCTGGGAATGTAGAGCTCAGTGATTTGACCCTCTTCGTTCTGCATTTTAATCAATGAGTTGATTACTTCCGCAAACACAACAAATCCTGACCCAACAGAAACACAAACAAACCTGAGCTTCTCAAAGCTAGATAAATTTTAACAAAGCAAGCAAAACCCAAGTGCAGATGCGCAAAGCAAAGCAATTCCGAAACACCGAATTGGAAAACAATCAAGCACAAACAAGTACATATAATCGTATCTCCAAGCAACACCATTAAGGCTTTTCAAAGTGCGAAACATCTAAAGTAGTAATAGTAATCAATTTCTCTCTTTTTCAATACAAAAATCTACTGTGGTACACAAAACTGCTCAAATCCCAACGTTAATCTCCATGTTTAAGTACAGGTTTACTAAATCATGCAAAAATTTAGAAGCGATTACGCAAATTCAGAACAACCAAATCAAACCCATGACTACCTATAACCCTAAATCAACCAAATAGGAAACGAAACTAGAAGTAGATTCCTTCTAAGATATCACAGCTGCATTTGGTAAGGTGGAAATAGCCTCACCCGATTTTGGACATAAGGCATGGTCAAAGTTAAGACACTCAACAAAATTAACTTTTAAGAAATCACAGCTGCATTTGGTAAGGTGGAAATAGCCTCACCCGATTTTGGACATAAGGCATGGTCAAAGTTAAGACACTCAACAAAATTAACTTTTTTGGCAAAACAGGCGATTGAGCTACACCTTGTAGTACGTCTCACTTTATTCACGTACGTACTACTTCTACCTTTGACATCACACACACACACACACACACACACACACACACGGAGTCGTTCCAAAGAGGACGTCCGCACTTTCGCTAAAGTGCGGACGTCCACGCTGGAGCTCGGCTAGGGGCGCGACGGAGCGACGGGGCTTGCCTGACTGAGGCCAGGGGTAGGACTGATAAAGTACGGACGTCCACGCTGGAGCTCGGCTCGGGGCGCGACAGAGCGGCGGGGCTTGCCTGACTGAGGCCAGGGGTAGGATTGACCGATCTGCAGTCGCTGGAGTCGCCAGCGACGTGGTTGCAGCGCTGCCTAGAAACCTGCAACCTCGATCACTGCCCAGAAGCTGTCTGGTATGCCTCCGGCCTCCGTCCGACCCTATTTGAGCGTCCGTCGCAGCCTGAAACGCTACAGAAGATAGCGCTAAAATGCGGATGTTCGCTTTGGAACGGGCCTGTGTGTGTGTGTGTATATATATATATATATATATATATATAACTGCAAAAGAGAAAAAGAATATTAATTTGTTACCATGAAAGTTGATTGAAGAAAAAATATTAAGTTATTATCATAGAGAGCTTCTATTCATACCTCCAAAATTAGTATTTGGACCTCTCTCTTTTTCCGAGTAATAATTGACTTTGTCAACTCATGTCAAATTACCAATAAGAGAAAAAAAAAAAAGGCCTCTTTTTATCTCTAGTAGTTTTCAACTTGGAGAAAACCTTCTCCTCCAACATAAACTCTAAAATCACTGACCATTGTATCGCACCAATGTCTAACACTCTGGTTTCTCGATTAGTACTACTAAAACCTAGAAGCATCCACTTGAGAAAATTGAAATTTTGGTTTTGCATCTTGATTACATGGTATGATGTTTTTGATTAGTACTACTGTACTCAAAACTAGAAGCATCCACTTCATAAACTTGGAATTTTGGTTCTTGGTTTGATTAAATGGTTCGATTTGGCACCATGTATTTTTGTGCAGGCTATTGGGAAGAATGATTAGTATTTTTGCTTGAATGGCCTTTTATTTAATTATTCTTCTATAATTGTAGGCTTTTCGATGTTGGATTTATTTGTTTTCACTTCAATTCT
>BDJD01005132.1:115542-136697 GCA_002564525.1 Rosa multiflora | reverse complement strand
TTTGTATCTTACAATCTCGTTTTTCTCATTACGTTTTCTAACGAATACCCATTTGTGACCAACTGGTTTGGTGTTGGGCGGTATTGGTACAACTTTGCCAAATACCTTCCTTTTCGCTAGAGAATCGAGTTCTGCTTGGATCGCATCTTTCCATTTTGGCCAATCAACTCTACGTTGGCATTCATCAATGGAGCGTGGTTCGATGTCATTGGTCTCAATAATCTCACGTGCCACTGAATACGCGAATACATCATCAATGATGATGGAGTTTCTTTCCCATGTCCCATGTACACTAGTGTAATTTACAAAGATCTCTACGTTCTCATGGATAGGTTCTGATATTGAGGCATCCTCCAATGATGTCTCTTGGACATAACCGTAATCCGGAACATTCTCATGGGATGGATTTTGAGTATCGATGATCAAAAGATTTATCTGTGCCTCATTCGCTTTCTTTGTAGGGCGAGTATCCTTGAAACCAATTGGTCTACCGCGCTTCCTTGTGAGACCTGCAGCCATAGATGCCACATCATTGCCATGCTGGGCAATGGCGCTATATCCTGATGTCACAGGAGTGGTGTAATGTCCAATATTTGGGACATCGATCCTTGCAGGCACGTTTACAGCAGGTATGTGTGATCTCGTCACTTTGACAACATCAGAAAACGCATCAGGCAGAGTGTCTACTACATTCTGGAGCTCGATTATTCTTCACACTTCAAGTTTGGTCTGTGTGGTACGGAGATCGAGATGAGACATAGTGGGGACAGACCACGACAATCCTTGTCGTTCCTGTTGAACATCTGTGTTCTTATCTCCCCCTAACTATGGGAAGACTGTCTCATCAAAGTGACAATCCGCAAATCTAGCAGTAAAGAGATCGCTTGTTAAGAGTTCAAGGTAGCGAACAATGGTTGGAGATACATAGCCAACATAGATGCCCATTCGTCGTTGTGGACCCATCTTAGTACGCTGTGGCGGCGTAATAGGCACATAGATGGCACACCCAAAAATGTGTAAATGCGAGATATCAGGCTCGTACCCAGTCACAAGCTGTAACGCAGAGTAAGATTGGGTTGTAGTGGGTCGTAGACGAATCAGCGTTGCTGCATCCAATATTGCATATCCCCAAGCAGAAACAAGGAGATTGGTGTGCCTAACCAATGTCCGCGCTATCATTTGTAGTCATTTGATAGCTGCTTCTACGAGACCATTTTGGGTATGAACATGGGGAACTGGATGTTCTACATCAATCCCCAGTGACATGTAATAGTCATCGAACGTTTTCGATGTAAACTCCCCAGCATTATCAAGTCGAATCGACTGAATAGGATAGTCAGGGTAGTGAGCCAGTAGACTGATAATCTGGGCGAGGAGTTTAGCATAAGTAGCATTTCGAGTGGACAATAGCGAGACATGTGACCAGCATGTCGACGCATCAACCAATACCATAAATTACTTAAAAGGTCCGCATGATGGTTGAATTGGTCCACAGATATCCCCTTGGATTCTCTGTAAGAACGGAATGAGTATTTTTGGATCATTTGCATAGGACGGTCTCGGTCCTAATTTCCCGAAGGAACAGGCTTTGCAAAATGAGATCCACAGATATCTCCTTGGATTCTCTGTAAGAACGGAATGAGTACGTATTTTAGGATCCTTTGCATAGGACGGTCTCGGTCCTAATTTCCGGAAGGATCAGGCTTTGCAAAATGAGTGAGGGGCCTTAGAAGCAACCAATGAGAATTTTGGTTGGGCCTGAGCGTCTATAGTGCTATTAGAAGCAAAGTGTGTGACTACATCTCCCATTATGGCGTTAGAGCCATGGAAATTGGATTGTGTGGCATCATGGCCACTGGGAGGAGCAACCATGGTGTCATGCTCATGGTTGGCACCATTTCTGGAGTCATCACTAGGGACAGGTGCGGCCTTTTGGCTGCCCAAGACAGCAGCAGCACCAGAAGCTGCAATCTTTGCGGTCTTGCTAAGTCCTGGAATCAATTTTTGATTCTTGCTTCTTCTCACTCTGAAGAAAGGATGCCCGTGTGAAGTCTTAAGTATACGGAGCATCATATCACGACTAGGATGTCCTCGTCGGTCATGCCAAAGCCAATATGTGTATGAATCCAAGAGATCTTCTCTTATGACATTATTGGATTCAATTGGTCGAATTGTAGTGACATAAAGTCCACTAAATTGACACATAAGCTTCTCTAAGATGCGCTTTCGTCCGCAATCATTAGAGGTTTGCAACATTCTGGGATGCAGTACACTTCCTTGCCCAATGTCCACTTGATCCACATCGAAGACAAACATCTTCATGGTCAGGCTCCCTTGATTCGAAGACAAACATCTTCAGGTTCCGGATTCTGGGGACGAGGTGCAGCTACTGACAAAAGGTGGCACTGAAGGGTGGACGGGAAGATGGCGAACCACATAGGAGATCATCAAATTCTTCTTGGGAGGCCGGTTTGAACACTTCCTGCGGCCGGTTTAGGTTGATTCCGGCCGGTTTTGGGGGTGGCGCCGCCGGTTCAGGGTTCCTGGGATTGAGAGCTTCAAGGTAGGCGGCGGTGGTTTCTGATATTTGAAGGTTACGAATTTAGGGTTTCAGGGTTAGGGCTTGTGCTGATAACGTGTTTTATGGAATCAAAAGCTGAGAGAAATTTGCTGTGTATTCTCATTGATAATAGGGGTCTCTTTATATAGAGGATTACAATGCATAGAGTTAGAATCATACAAGGAAAGATAATCTCTAGATTCTTCTAATTGAACCCTATTACCACTAGGTCAAGTATAACCTAGAGTTTGGATTAAACACAAATAGTGATATCCTTAAACAAATATAAAATTCGTTGACATTTTGACCATTGGTTTAGTCAATCAATAAGACAAAATGATGTCCCTAAATTTATATTGGAGCTTAATCAGATAAATAAAGGTAACCCTAATCAAGAACAAATAAAAGACGATGGACATGGTTAATTTCAATTTTCAAGTGAGTGTGGTTCTTCACTATTAGAGTCGAGATCGAGATACAGTACAATTATGGGGTTCTCATATGTCTAGAAAATATAGCGGATTTGAAAAAGTGTAGTCTCTTACTCTAATTTGCTCCTTTTTCATCAAGATAATATGCGTAATGATCGGCGGGGGCACTTATGAAAACTGAAAATGCCTCCTAAAATGCATCACTTTTCTGAGTGGGTGTTCGACGGGGTTTGTCCCGTGCAAGCATGGAATCGAAGCTTTGCATTGGAAAAGAATTACAACCTCGATCTGCTGTTTGTTTTCGGTGCAACTAGGCTAGAGAATCAACCTTATACACAACCTGGAAGCTGTGATCAAAGTGTGGCGGTGTTGGAAAGGTTGAGGTATTAATATTATTCTAATTTGGCATCGAATTGGTATCCTTGTTTTTTAATCTTTTCCTCGAGTAGTCCATGACCATGAAGATATTAATTGAGAAGATGCTTTAGCATCTTAATTCTATTATGGATTAACTAGAGGGAGAGAAAGAAGGCGGAAGCTGCATGGTAATGAAGTCGTGGCTGTCGTGCAGCCGAACAATGTCAAGAGCAGGGTTTGACAGATAGTTAAGGTCCAAGATACGATGAGGACGGTGGGAAGGGTTGATCCAACTGGAATTAGATGAGAGGATTAGAGGAAGAGAGGGTAGTTCGATGGAGGCTACATGTGATGGGGAGATTAAAGTTGAACTGTGACGGGGCTTGCAATGAAATCTTGGGCATGCAGTTTGGAGGTGCTAGCTGCACTATGAGTTTGGGCTCTTGATGCCGGCAGTGGGCTGAGCAGGGCAGCAGTTTGCCAGTTTGTGTTCAATAGTGACAAGCGTGGCTCATGACCGATACTGTCCCAACTTAACCACCGGTTAGGTGTTGGATTTTAATCACAAAATGTCTCGGTACAATTAGGTGTAATCCACCTACTTATAAGTTATATTATATTTTGTTACTTCGCTAATGTGAGATATTTTCTCTCCAATACGCCCCCTCACATGCAACTTAACTCTAGGTCTGCATGTGGAATCAATTAACAATCCAATTCTTACATTGGAAATTGGGACATAAGTCTCATATCGGAGACTTGGTAAAATATAACAATCCAAGGCCCATATCGAATACTTGGTAACAATCCAATCGGAATTTTCCGACGGCAATATAAGGAACCCAAATTCGGGCCTATGACAATTGGAGACTCAATTGGAGAGAGACCCACTCTGATACCATGTTGAACAGCGACAAGTGTGTCTCGTGACCTTGTACTGATATTATCCCAACTTAACCACCTGTTAGGAGTTAAGTTTTAATCACAAAAGGTCTTAGTACAATTAGGTGTGATCCACCCACTTATATGGTATATTATATTTTGTCACTTTTCTAATGTGAGATCTTTGCTCTCCAATAGTTTGATCAAGGAAGCACAGTTCATGTAATTGTTTAACCGAAGTGCTCGCCATCAAGCTTGGATTGGAACTGGTCTTAGAGCGCAGACTGATTGAAGTGGATGTGGAAACTGATAGCTTCGATGTTGTGAGGTAGGTGAATGCGGAAAAGCAATTAGTGCTGTCCTGTGGAAGGTTTGATGGTGGAACAGAGTCGCAGATATTGATGGTGCCCTTGCAGTTTTCTTCTTCTTTTCACCTGTACTACGGGTATGGAAACAAGGCGCCTCATTTCATTGCAATTAATATAGGCCGGTCACAAGGGCACCATTTTACTTGATAACAAAAGAAATCTACGTACTTTTCATTTAATGTAAGCTTTATTTTGTTATCTGATCAAGATGTGGGCACCTTTAGTACACATCCAATGCTAAAACCCTAAGCCCTAGCTCTAGCTTGCAAGAGACTTTTGCTTACTAATTGACTGCACATGAGAGAGATCATCTTGAAGACAACCTATCAACTCCTACGCCACTGATTAATGACACAGAGAGGAAGAATCAGAGGAGGAAAAGAATGGCCCGGTCAGTACACAATGTAAAAAAGCCCCCATATCCCCACAGCGTGTTATGCCCTTATTTGTAGTCGCACTTCTGGGATGTTCATCTGGTTAAGATAGGTGCAGTACTGCCCGAATGAAGGATGTAAACACTACAGCAAAAATCTTATCAGACAACTGCAGAAAACCGTTGTGGGATTTGGATACCCACGATTGTAGAGTGAGCCGTTGTCTGATGAAAAATCAGACAACGGAGGAACACAGTTGTGTGAGAAACACACAGACAACAGGTATGTGTTATAACTATTGTGTGATAGCTCGGTAGAGGGCTCGGCATATGCCAAGCGCAGCTGCGCAATAGTTGAGGCGCTATCTTCAGACAACAATGCCAGTTTTAAGCTGTTGTATGTTAAGCATGTCAGACAACATTTTTTTTATTTTGTCTGTTGTCTGATTGATCTTCAAACTTCTGTTGTGTGATTAACTTTAGGACAACAGAGTTCAATTAATTCTGTTGTGTGATTAACTTTTACAACAACAGAGTTTAATTAATTCTGTTGACTGAGTATAAATTAGAAAATACTGATTCGTTAAAAACCGATGTGTGATATCATTGATTACAATGATTTAAGTCCCATTTTTGGCCATTTAGACAACAGACAGTGATCATTATATCTAATCTGTTGTGAAATCATTTGAACATCCCATTCCTGAATTAGATTGTGCATTCATTTGGTCCATTTACCAAACGAATAGTATGTTGTTAAATACAAACATTGCAAACTATCAAATGAGAAATCTAACCAATACAAGAGCAAAAAATGGTGTATTTCCCAATCATTGAAGCCAACATTTTAAACAAGAAATGAATTATAGTGCATGCCCATATAGTTGGGACATCATCTCAAGAAAAGAATTATAGGACTCAACATAAAAGTTGTAGTAAGCTGGAGCCTTAAAAGCTAACCTATCCAAAGAAACAAACTCTGTGATGAGATTTTTTGGCCGGTAAGGAGAAGATTATCCCTACTCAAGTATAGTTCTGTCTGATCATATCAGATGCTTTGGCAAAAATCAAGCACCAAGTGAATATTAAATGACAATTGATTGTTTCAGCCTTGTGTTCTCTGTATCCAGTCTAGAATATCTGAACAATCTTCATGTCTGATAAAATGCCTGCACAATTGCATATAAACAAAACTATATATTAGCCCTTTTTGCCAATTCAACAATAACTAAAACCATTCAATGTTCATATACTATACCTGTTCTTAGTTCGGTTGCTCTTTAGTTCAGACACTTCTCAGCGGCTTGACAATTCTTTCTTCATTTGCAGTGATTCAGGCACAACCCAATTTCCACTTTTGTCATGGTATGCATCAAAAATAAAGTTTAGAACAGTATCCTACAAAACTTGTCCAGTGTGAGATGAGTACACAAAATTTACAAGAGCATAATTTAACAATTCTAGATGCCCATACTGATTAATGACCAAAAAAAAAATTGCTAAACCTTATATGTCTAACCATTCTCAAGTGCAAAGAAATAGTGTGGGAAATAATACATAAAGCTGAGGGGAGAGTTACCTACATCTCTAGAAAATAATGGAAACAAATTGGAGAGCATACCAAGGGTTTGGAAGCGTCAAGCCAGTGATAGATATGCTCGTTACGAAACCATGTCAATTGCCGTTTTGCAAAATTTCTGCAGAGAATTAACAAATTCTGGGTTTTAAAATTTGAATGTCATGAGTAAGAAACATGTAAACACTAAATAGGACAGAGGGACTATTAAATCTCCATGCAGCACCAAGTTTTCTACACAATCATTCAAGTTAAATGTTAACTTCGTTTTGGAAAAGAAACGAGATACCGTCAAACATTTGAAGATGTCTATAACAAAATAAGAATGCTGCCCTTTGGAACAAATTTGAAAGCAACAAGTACTAATGCTGAGGATGGTGGCATTCGTGTACTTTTCTTTCTTGTATTACCTGATCTTTTACCAAGCAAATTCAAATGGATAACTCCTAAAAGATATTTGCAAAATGTCTCTTTGTTCCCCTAACCCAATGGTTTTATCAGATGTTGCTTTTATAAAAGGTATTAGCAATATTTATTGAGCATGTCCAAAAAGTTGGCTTATGGTTTTTTTTACAGATTTATTTATTTTATACACACACACACACACACATATTATTCAAATGAGCTTTCAAGACAGAATTGTAGAGAAAAAATGCAATACCTTCTACCTTTTGAAATTCAGTCAAAAAGTTGTAGAACTCTCTTGGTGAAGAACTACCTCCTTGCTCCCTACACACTAATAAATACTCCATAGCCTGAAATAACGGGACCTTCTTAAGTCCTTATTGAACAGAAATTATGTCCCTGACCCTGCAATGAAGTATGCAAAATGGTGGAGATAAAACAAGATCAGACCGACCTGGGGCAAGGCACTTTGTTCTTAATACAAGCCCAGGAAAGACTAGTTACCTCTGCAAATTCATTGGCAGTCTCCCCAGGCTTCATATTTTCAGGCTCCAAATACCACACATCACAAACAACAGCCCATGATGTCATAAGCTGTAGCAGATGCATTGTGAAGGATTGCCTGCAACAAAACCATATTATATAAACCCTTACGGTACCATGGATAGCATAACAATAGCCCAAGCATTGCTAAAGGCTTCCAAATCATGGATTTAAAGCAAAAAAATATCAAAGTGCACCATCAATGGCCAGCTCACAAGGATTGGACTATAACGATTGTGTTTACTGGCATTGAAACACTTCATGCTTTCCATTATACTAGTTTTAGAGTAGATATGAGTAGACAACTTTCTTGGTCATAATAAGAAAGATATGTCAAGGAACAAACTCATTCTCCAAGTAAATAAATAAGTCTGAGTGCATATTATATTAGTCTATCAGAATTCATGCTACTAGAATTATGTTATTAGACATCGCATGTTTTAAATCGGTCAGACTTGCCCACGATGTAAAAAAGTAATCTAACATTGTTTTACGAAAATATCAATTTAAATGTATATTATTAACATCGGTTCTTAAAATGACCGGTGTTAAAAATTTTGTTCGAAATTTTGCGGGAACCTATTTTTGCAAAAAGCGCTAAGTTTTTAAGTGAAATGAAGAAGCGGGGAAAACTTTCAAACTAAGAAAAAAATTGCACCCGACCCCAACTCTTGCTCGACTCCTTCATTCTGAGCTCACCCCAAAACAGATCTCCTCCCAAACTCGATCTCCATTCTCAACCCGACCCCAAACTTGACCTCCTCCTCCATTCTTTAGCTCAGACCCGGACCCAGCCTCCTCCGCCTTTCTCCGCATCCGCCTCCGCCTCCAACCCCAACCTTAACCCCCTCCTCCTTTCTCCTTCTTCGTCTCAGAAACAATGAACGCGAAGAACACCCCCACAGAGACCACCGGCGAGTCTCGATTCCTGGGAACCATCTCCGCCTCATCGATTCGAAACCTCCACCCCAGATTCATCTCAACCAAGCATGGAAAATCCTTCTTCAGCCCCAAAATTGCCGCACCAATTTCCCCAAAATTGCTCGCCCTCGAAAGCGTTTCGCCGAGCTCGTTGAAGGACAAGGTTTATAGGATCTTCTGCAGGGAAAAGCGTAAGCTCGCTGGTAGAAAGGGTAAGCTTCGTGATCCTTCGCTTTTCTTTTAAGCTTTATCGTGAACTGGATCTTTCGATTTCTGATTTGTTTGGAATCATTCAGTTTTAGAGAAACTGTATTGGAGGGATAGGTAGCTAAGTTTCTTATTTGTGGATCGTACTTGGAGATTTTAGTAGCTGAAATGGTATGCATTCAGATACTTTTTTTCGATGGATCTACATCTGGTGAATGAAGCTTGGGCTTTGAGTTGTCAGTTCTAATTTCTAAGAAAAGAATAAAATTAGAACAATGGGCACTAACTATTCTGGGGAAGGAAGCACTGGTGGAATCATACAGAAAGTGATGGAAACTATTTTCAAAAGAGTGGAGACAACGAAAGATAACACGGAGTTCTTGATCAGGGTATCGTTTATTGAGGTAAATGTCTATTACTTTTTTTAGCCTGTTGTAAAGTTATGTGGTGTATATTGCTCATGATGAATTTGTGACACTCAGATATTCAAGGAGGAAGTGTTTGACTTGCTTGAGGTCCAAGATTGTGACACTCTGAAGTAACCCTGGAACAAAAAAGAGGGATCAGGTATTTCTCAAGGATAGAATACCTCGAGGTGTGCATTGAAGTGGCTGATTATATACAGAGTTTGGTGTAAGACTTTTGGCTTCCGTGATTTTGAGTAAGGCTAGTTTTTGCTTTGAAGCAAAGTTTGGTGTAGAACGTACTTTTGTAGTTTGTTGCTAATATGTTTCTAAGCTAGCCTTTGTAGGTTTTGGGTTTTATTTTATGAATTATGTTGAATCATGAATTTGGAAAGAAAATTAATGGAATGCTCCAATTTTTGGGTGATGAGAAATGTATTTCTTTTTCCACCAACTAGATGAAATCGATGTCCTATGATTATCAATATATCGAATTGTAACTCAAAACCGATGTAATCAAAACTACTGCACATCGATTTCTCGATTTCTAATCACCAAACCGTAATCTATTATGAACATACAAATCACCTACCATGGAGCAAACCGATGTGTGGTCAAAAGGTGAACATCGGTTTTGGAAAGCAAAAACGATGTCTTCAATGAACTAACACATCAGTTTGAATAAAAATAGCCGACGTACATAATACCATTGAACATCGGTTTACTTAATTGAAAACTGTACATACCACATATATTACATACCGCCAAGCATAATCAACGACCTCATAGGTGGGCCCCGCGGCATGGCTAGTCCCGCCTACAACATGCATCCGGTAGTCCAACACCCGAGCTACCTCGCTATGGTGGAGGTCGGCCGGTACCTTGCTAGGAGGCCACCCTCCCATGCTCTCCAAGAGGCTTCAAGAGAAGCAATATATGTATTATTATCCCACATCGAGGATATGTAAATAGAGTGGGACTTCCCTTAGCTATAAAGGGAAGTCCTCCCCTTCTTAGAAAGGATGGATCCATGATCCCCAAACTTGTATCACTATAAATGTCACTTGACCTCACTCATAGTAAAATATCTTAGTGGACGTAGCCTTGCCCCAAGTGCAAGGTGAACCACTATACATCCGGTGTCATCTCTCTCTCCCTCCCCATCGTGCTTCTTAGTTACCGTATTCTTCAGTAGAAACATTGGCGCTAGAAGGAGGGTACCTAAGAGTTTGGGTATGAACCTCCGACCTTGAGCAAGGGTCATATACGGGTACCACCAATCAGCTTATCAAGGTACATGTACACTAAATCATTACCCACTTAAGAGTTAGGAGTACGTTCGGGACTTCCATAAGTCGCATCCCGCCCGGGTCAAACCCAAAGGCCACGCATCCATGCACTCCCTCCTAGCATGGCACTTGTCTATTAGGGCATGTCGAATATCCGGCACCAATCGCAACAACCTCTACATAGTCCAATTTTGAGTCTCCAGTACCCGGTAACACCTCAACGGGATCCTGAGTTCCTGATGGCAACCATCATCTTCGACCCAAGCTCGCTTGTAGTGGCCCAGCGATCACTTGGTCCCGTATGATCTGACAACACCGGCAGCTCGGTTAGGTACCCTGGCAGCTGCACTCATTGACCCATCCTGGTAAACTCACTTCCCGGCAGCAAGTTTGACGTACCGGCCGCCCTCACCAAGTCCAGGATCCGATTTCTCAAGGAGCACCTCCCGGTGACTCATCGCTCCCGATCTCGGTGACTTACCGTGAGGCCACCTCTGACTATTCCAAGATGTCTCGGTGATTCAGAACATCTGATCGAAGGTGTGGACCTGCATCTCGGTACCCAGAAGGCCAGAACTATCCACCTCGGTACCCAGAACTATCTACGTGCTCCCGTGCAAAAAAAAAAAAAAAAAAATCTTCTCTGGGCACCCATACGTGCTAGAGAAACCATCTCCATGCCCGGGGGCTTTCACTCAACTCGCTCGACAGGCTAGACCCGGATCCTATCTGGACCCCGGCCGGCATCGGTAGTTCCCGAACTCAATTGCAATCCCGGTACTGCTATCAACACCTAGAGCTACCACTGCAATCTTGAGAGTTCATGCCAGCACCTCAACCCCTCCCGGTAACAAACATCCCATCCCGGCGATACCTTTACTTCCAAGCAGCAATTCGGCTCTCGGTGAACCTTTCCCGGCAACACCCAGCATTTGGTGACCCATACCGGCACCCGGCAGCACGGATACCAAACCAGGGAACCTCTCCCGGTATTCACTACATGTCTCGGAAGCTCCATCTCAATACCTTGACCCATCTCGGTCTCGGGCGCAACGGGAAGTCAACGACTTCTCTCATGGTACCTGCAGCTTGGATCAACTTTCGAAGTTGCCTCGCTCTCGGTCTTCTCAAGCAGAACTTCTACCCTCTATGCAGCCCGGGAACTATTCGAAATGAGCTGTCATGCCACCTCTCCAAAGCAGAACACTGCTGTCCTCAAAATAGATCTCGGTGAAACGTAAAAAAAAAAAGATGAAACAAGGCACACTTTCCTGCTATGGACACCCACATATTTTCTATGTACCCATCGCGGTTTCTGAGTTCTCCGGGTCACAGGGTCCGGCAACACCTACACATCTCATCTGATGTCTCTATAATTGGTGCTCTATGCTTCGATCAAGAGCTTACTTTGCAACACTTGGAGCCGGGGTTCAGCTACAAGAGTTCCCGTTTGCAGCAGCTCCTTCCCATTAGCTTCTATCAAGCTAATCATCACCTGGAGACACCGCTAAGTCAGCGTCAGCTTATGCTCTCACGCTGGAGCACCTCCTCGAACAATCTACGATCCAGATAAGTCCCTCCAACTCATAAAGTTCAATGCTTGGTATGTTCATATAAATACCCTTCTTCAAATACACCTGTCGTTTGTAAAATACAAGCCCGTGACAACACGAACTGATGCTTATCACATACCAGTACTCAATTATATGTGCCACTCTATTTTAGCCACTTATTTTTCCTACACGCACATGTTGTTCAACTTTGCTGTCAATACTACCTTCGAGGCTATCATAGGCAGCCATGTAACTCACATGATAAAATGGTCAGCCACATTCCAATTAACATTGCCATGCAAACCATGCATACGACAACTCTACAAGCAAACTTAGTGCTTAGATATATTTGTTATTTATTCTTGCACCATAATTAATGTCTGCTCAATAATTATATGCACAATCATATAATTATATACACATAATTATATGCACAATCATATGTACCGTGCATCCACAATTACCTACTATACCAACAGTATGCTCCACACCACCATGCACATTGTCTTAACAATTAAGCATGCTCACACCAATGATGAATAAATGGTAAATAGGGATGGCTGCCACATTATATATCCCTAGTATTCACTAGATCAATATAAGGATCCAATGCCTCTATGGCTCTATATACATTGCTATTTACGAGTTTGCTCTATTGCTCTTTGATAGTTGATTGTTCATATAAATTCGGTATGCCACCAAATTATGGTCATCAATGTACACTATTATGCTAATTATACCACTTGCGCTTTCATTTGAGTGATGCATGCAACAGTCATTCAAAGATGGCAGCACATTGTACAACCATTTTGTATTTAAATTAGTTACGTAAATCAAATGAACAAAGTACTAATCACTTGTTTATTTTTGAGGAGTCACACTCACTCAACCGGGCACCTCGTTATACGAACAAAGTCAAGCAGACTATCGATCATTACTTGTCGATTACATGGAGCATCATGCGGACAACTCTAACATGATTTTGTACTCGGATCAATCCCAATTTTCAACTTCTCCAATCGGCAAAAGATAAGTTCTCATTTACACTTTTAAAGTTGACTAATGCAATGCTTTACATGCTTCAAATAATGATTACAATAATCTAAGCATGCCTACGACACTTGCTAATTTAACTAGCATATCCTATTATGCCTACGCGTTTATGTCATACTTTAACTTGATTGCAAATCAATTAAATTGCTACATATACATATGTGACACTCACAAAAATAAATGCAACATGCATCTCATAAATCCTCGCCCCGAGCGCGGTACCCCCAAGGGGTAAGTCAAGGTCATGTCATTACAAGGCCAATGCCATCATTCTTCCCAGGGCCACGCCACCGAGTAAAAGAGGCCTACATGCCCTCATTCAACCCCATTGGGTTAAGGAGGCTCAAGCCCTCACGTGACCCCACCGGGCCACGCTGTACAAGCCCTCATGCTACCCTATCGGGTACTAGAGGCATCAAGCCCTCATGCTACCCCATCGGGTACGAGAGGCATCAAGCCCTCATGCTACCCTATCGGGTACGAGAGGCATCAAGCCCTCATGCTACCCTATCGGGTACGAGAGGCATCAAGCCCTCATGCTACCCTATCGGGTACGAGAGGCATCAAGCCCTCATGCTACCCTATCGGGTACGAGAGGCATCAAGCCCTCATGCTACCCTATCGGGTACGAGAGGCATCAAGCCCTCATGCTACCCTATCGGGTACGAGAGGCATCAAGCCCTCATGCTACCCTATCGGGTACGAGAGGCATCAAGCCCTCATGCTACCCTATCGGGTACGAGAGGCATCAAGCCCTCATGCTACCCTATCGGGTACGAGAGGCATCAAGCCCTCATGCTACCCTATCGGGTACGAGAGGCATCAAGCCCTCATGCTACCCTATCGGGTACGAGAGGCATCAAGCCCTCATGCTACCCTATCGGGTACGAGAGGCATCAAGCCCTCATGCTACCCTATCGGGTACGAGAGGCATCAAGCCCTCATGCTACCCCATCGGGTACGAGAGGCATCAAGCCCTCATGCTACCCTATCGGGTACGAGAGGCATCAAGCCCTCATGCTACCCTATCGGGTACGAGAGGAATCAAGCCCTCATGCTACCCTATCGGGTACTAGAGGCATCAAGCCCTCATGCTACCCCATCAGGTACGAGAGGCATCAAGCCCTCATGCTACCCTATCGGGTACTAGAGGCATCAAGCCCTCATGCTACCCCATCGGGTACTAGAGGCATCAAGTCCTCATTTACCCTTCCGGGTATCAGAGACCCAAATCCTCATTCTACCCCATCGGGAACCATAGACTCAAGCCCTCAGAAAACCCCACTTGGTACCGAAGGCGGGGTAAGCCAAGGTCCAGTCCCTTGCTTTTGGGTCACCTCACCTCCCGAGCGCTCTCTACACTTGGGGGACTTATTCATACCACTTATCACAAGTGGAGGTAGTTCCCGACCGGGACTATCATTGAGCTTCACGCTCATACTTTTCGTGCTACGGTCTATTAGTGGAAATATTGAAATTTTTCCCCTATTGTTGGTCGCAACAATTAAATTTCTTTTACATCCCATTAATAAGACCATAGGACAAAACTCTCACAACCTATCATCCGCTCAACATGAGCGAGCTCAACTCTTACATTCTCGTTACACATGAGCCAAACAACTGGGTTATGGCTTATACGTTCGGGTTAAGTAAGTTAGAGTTCCTTCCTCTAACCTATACTTGGGGGACTATCATGGTCACGCCATAGTCTCGCTAGTATTGTCAATGGTTACTTCGATACCGGAGCTTCATTCTTAGCCCCTGTTTTACTACGTGACTTGGGGGACTCGGCGAGTAACAGCACTCCCAGTCCTAACATGTGTTCATCATATGCATACAACGTATACATATCATTATGTACATATCATTGTATTCATCACACATCTATGCATCATATGCACTTTGTATGATATCACAACCACATACATTTTCGACTTATACCTCATACGTCAAACATTACATAATATGTGCATACACACATTGTGTAACATGCATCTCACATAAACATTCATGCACCTCGATGCATTTGACTCAAATGTCACTTAGATTGCCCTAGCACAATCAGTATGTGTTTTGTACACTCTTATCTTATTTGCAGGTACTAGCGTGATGAGGGCCCCATGGCACCAACCTACCCATAGAGTCCCTTCTTACTTGCGGAGTTCGGGGACTAGTATGGGTATGGCATTCAACAAGGTCGTCACTCATACTTGGCGGCATCACATTTAAACTCCCCAACCAAGAAGCGCCTCTTACTCGGGGACTTGGGGGACTTGTACATACCACATATATTACATACCGCCAAGCATAATCAACGACCTCATAGGTGGGCCCCGCGGCATGGCTAGTCCCGCCTACAACATGCATCCGGTAGTCCAACACCCGAGCTACCTCGCTATGGTGGAGGTCGGCCGGTACCTTGCTAGGAGGCCACCCTCCCATGCTCTCCAAGAGGCTTCAAGAGAAGCAATATATGTATTATTATCCCACATCGAGGATATGTAAATAGAGTGGGACTTCCCTTAGCTATAAAGGGAAGTCCTCCCCTTCTTAGAAAGGATGGATCCATGATCCCCACACTTGTATCACTACAAAGGTCACTTGACCTCACTCATAGTAAAATATCTAAGTGGACGTAGCCTTGCCCCAAGTGCAAGGTGAACCACTATACATCCAGTGTCATCTCTCTCTCTCTCCCCATCATGCTTCTTAGTTACCGTATTCTTCAGTAGAAACAGAAAAGATGTTCTGTCTTAAAGGAAACATCATTTCTGAATAAAAAAATGATGTAGAATAAAGATACAGACATCGTTCCTAGGAAAATAATTTGGCAACCTACATGTAAAAATGGCCACGAACAAACAATACTCATGGGAACTGATGTCTACAAGTGTACTGGACATCACTTCTGGAATAGAAATCGATGCAAATGTTCAAGTAGGTATTGTTCGACATATACTTTTTTACGCATAAAATGTGAAAATATGATGAATTAGACATACCTAACATACAAAAATATGATGATTATAACGATTATACATCGATTTGTTTTTTAGAATCGATGTTGGTTGTTGTCTGGGACATCGGTTGAAAATGCGCTTATACTGATGACTATACTTTTCTCTACACCCACTAAGACATCGGTCGAAAATTAGTTTAACATCGGTCCAGAACCGATGTCTATGAACAAAATTCTAGTAGTGTCAAGCTTACTTTCTGCTGTTCCAGAATGCATCAACGAAAATTTTATTGTACTTAATTGCGACAGGGAAAACTGAGCAGCCAAGCTCAAATGCACCCTAAACATATAAGCAAATAAAAGAAAATGTTAGATCAAACGACAAACACCAAGAACTTCTTAATAGAAACAAATTCAGTACATATATGTCCTACAGTGAAACACGAATATTAACACACTAAAACCTGAGCAAAACAAAAACTCAGATACAGACCTTCTTAAACATAACAGTGTAGTGATTGTTTACACAAGTTCCTTCAGGAAATATAAGGAGAGGGTTATTGTCAGGCCCCACCACATGATCCCTTAATCTGAAAAAGAGATATAACTGTACAAGTTCATATACCAACATGGGCAACAACTTAATATAGAAATCCAGCATGCTCTTTCTATTTATACTTACTTCTTCTCAACAATTTCCCGATCCTTTGATTCTGAATGATTGAACCAGATACATCCCAAACTCTCCAAAATAGTTTTTTGCAACAATCCTTCATGTGAGGCATAAACAGAGATAATAATCAGTTTGATTTCATCTTTCTCCAAGAAAATAAAAATCATAAGGACTCCATTTATTATATGCAAAATGCGAACTTAGATTTTTCCCATTCCTGACTGTTATTATTTGTGGTAAACAAAAATAGCATAGATCCAAAAGGCCAAAACCTGGCTCTTCACTTGGCCACTTTTACAAAAGATTCATTGATGTACAAGAAAAAATATGGTAACACTACTAAATTCATTTTCTAAACCATGAAAATAAAATAAAATCACACAAAGCCAGAAAACTTCACTTCCCTCAAAGGCCTGAGGAACTTACATGTAAGATGGATAATTGTAGTAATTACATTACATAAATCGGGCAAATCTAACCCGACGTTTCAATGATACAGACAAGTATAGAACTCTGTGCGTGAAAGTGACTCAAGTTTCCTTGGAGGTTTCGGCAGAAACACTTTCAAAAATGGAATTCCAATAAATAACAATATTAGCAATAACGCTTACCAACCCACCCAGGATGCTTTTCCATAATTACAGCAAATGCCTTCATTTGTTCCAGGATGATGAAATCAATCATAGAAGTATGATTGGCAACAAAAACCTGCTCAAACCAGGAAAGAAAATATAAGGACAGGAGCAAATGAATATGGTTATTTAAAAAAAAAAAGGAACATTAAAGTTAAAACTACCTGCTTTGGCCGCATACTAGGCTTTGGTCTATGGTACTTCACAACCCTAGTCCAAGATGCAACAAAGAAGCTACACATTAACTCCACCAAACATCTCTGAAGGAAAAAGAAACAACAGGGCATAATAAGTACAGGATGTTCAATGTAGAAAGCAAGACCAGATGAAGGAGAATCAAGAATATAAGTGTATTATGCCCTATGCTATAATAGACTAGGACTACCACCCTGAGGATTATGCACATGTAACACTTGCTAGACAAAGACTAGAGAAAAAGGCAGTTCCAGCCCTGAGCCTAAGCGAAGCAGGCCCAGGCCTAGGGCCTCAAATTTTAGGGGCCTAAAAAAAATTTATTATATAGATAACAAAAAAAATAAAAAAATTAAACAATCTAAATGACTTTGCGTCTTCGTAGATGCAACATGGAGCTCTGTTTCCAATACTTCCATCAGATTAAGACGTAAAGCAACAGAGAGGAGATGATCTTCCTCTTTCTCAGTTCAAGTTTTTGAAGCTCTTTCTCAATCCAAGACAAAAATCCAATTGTGATTGAACATCTCAGAAGGTTTCCCAACGGTGGCTGAAGAACAAAATCGAAAATCCAATTGTGATTGAGAGGATCAGAATAGAAAGTAAATTCAAGGATTGAATAGTTGATTTTATCTTCCAAAAAGGCAAAAAGGTAAGATGTTTGAAGGTTTTTATTTTAAGGTAACCAATTAATTCCCAGTTGGATTCTTCGGTTTTGTTGCCCAATTTGGGTTCAAACGATACCGGATCGGGAGACGAGTCGAGGGTTTTGGGGGGAAGGGGAAGTGGGGAAAAGGGCTGGAGCAATGGGGTTTTGTTAGTTTCCAAGGACCCGGAGAATCTCTGGGAAATTGTGTTTGGGGAGTTTGTGAATTTGGTTAAGGAAGAGAATGAAGTTTCCAAAGAGGCTTTGGTGAGAGATGTGTTGTATGCTTATCAGGGAATTGATGGGAAGTATGTAAATTTGATTAATACCTTGGCGGCTAATTTGATTAGCATATGATATAGGTAATTTGATGGGAAATGGAATTGGTTTTTCAGTCTGAAGTTTTCGTTGTTGCATTTGCTGTACTTGCTGCTAGTGCTGTCATTTTGACATTGAATGTACTCCTATTGGTAATAACTCCTTTCTCTTTACTCCTATTGATTTGTTTCTGTTGGGGTTTGCATGTCGAGATTTTAATGGCGCTAGGAGATCCATAAAATGTTGTGTGAAGCTATATAGCATCGTATATAGGCTGTGAAACTGTAAATCTTGATCAGTTTGTGGAATTGCTAATCATGGTAGTTGATTGGTTATTATAACAGAATACTAGTGCTATTGTGATTCTCTATTTTTCTTCTATCACCTAATGATGTTATGGGATTGGCTTAGTGGCAATTGAGTATAGGCAGGGGATATGTAACATAAGTGGATCACAAGATAGCTAGTTGTGTTCTTTGCTAGTGTGGTTTCTAATACTGGTATTCTAATGGTGCATGTATCTGTTGGTTTTCTTTTAAAAATGCAAGACATGTCATATTTCAATGATACTTTGAAATTGAGATATTGTTTTCTTTTGCAATGTTTTGAGCATTTGTTTTGGGGCCTTGAATTTTTTTTCACCTTGAGCCTCCAAACTCACAGGGCCGGCCCTGGAAAAAGGTAAATACCTTATGTTGAGAACAATGGCAAAATACAGTTCAACTATTTTTTAGAGCACATAAAAAGATAATACATGTGTAACCCAAACTATATTGTAGCAGTCCGTGAAAGATTATGCAATACTACTTCATTTAACCTAATTCCTATAAAAGGCAGTCACAAAAATCCAACCTTGTTTTCAGACAATAGGAAAAAATGCAATACATGATAAGTATAGAAATGTAATAAAACAATCTGCACCTCTAAATTTTTTCTCAATTTTTCATGGCCTTTGAGTAGGAAGTGCACAGGAATGAATGCTGAAAGGAAAATTATCCATTCAATAGTCAAGACCAGTACCCTGCACAATAAGTTAAGCCCCTCAATAGCTAAACATTCAACAACAATAACGACAATGGTAAGCACCATCAACAAATAATCAACGAGACAATGTCCTGTTATACCAGTAACCTCATACCAGCACATTTAGTTGCTTGATGGCATAAATGCATGGAAGTTTGAATATGTAAGAAGAAGATAGAGGCTCTAACCTTGCCGGAAATAGAACAAAGTATCGAATCACCACTCCGAAACACCACAAGGGGAACAAATAGATATTCCAATTCCACGGCTCCAGAGGATTCGACTTAAAGCACCGCGTGAATGAGTCCTGATCATCCAACATTCACAATCAATCACTAAACTTGAATCTCTAATGAAATTGGTGAGATTACAGAATACTTAGCTAGCAAGCTTCTAGTCAAAACAGTCGATTATTAACTTTATCTCCCTAGTCCCTACCAAACAATCAGAGCTTGAACAGAAATGAGAAACTCAAACTTCCAATTCAAGGGAATAGAGGGACTTACAGAGTTAGAGATTGAAGGCGGCGCGCATTACAATGCGAGTTTGAAGCCGCCGAGATAAAGCACTGGAGCTGCGGTGGCTTGGGGAAAGCTGCGGTGGTTCGGGGGAGCTGGCTGAAGGCGTGGACGAGTGATGCAAAGGTGCGGTGGCTTGGTAGGGAGAGACCGGAGAGCGAATAAGAGTTTTGGGGATCGAATGGTTTCGGCAGATTAGGTCTCAATATCTCATTGATTTGGGGATCGAATGGTTTAGGACGTTTTAGATGTCGCGAAAAGGAAAAAAAAAAAAAAAAAAACCCCACCTAGTCGCCTTGCCGCCCAGACGAAAGCCCAGGCTCCATTACCTTTCTCATTCGAAGACCAACACAAGCCCAGAAATCCCAAATCGAAGAGAGGACGAAGAGCCGTAAAAACCCCAAATCGAGTATATGTGAAACCCCCAAATCGAGTATCCCACAAATCCCCAAATTGACGTTGTAAACCTAGAGATCGAAGAACCCTAATCTTCAGCGGATTGAAGAACCTCCTCCTTCTTCCTAGTTCCTAATACGCAGAACCCTATTTCTTCACAAATGGAATTGAGTGATGGCTGAGTCGAGATAATAGAACCCTAATCTTGGTGGTGATGCGTGTAGGCGAAGATCATGATGTAGATAGAGGAGGGGATTGCAGAGACAATAGGGAGAGAAGCAATCTAGGAAAAGCGATAGTAAAACGCTAGAGGATATGATGTTTTGAGGAGAGATGCTCGAAGAAAAGGTAATTTGTTATTTTGTTGAAGTATTATTTTGTGCAAGTGGGAGATAATAGCTATCAAGGAGCGGGGGTTTGGGTTTTTTTTTATTTTAAAAATTTTGTATTCATGAATCAGACAACACATATATGAAGTTATGTTGTCTGATTATACACAGTTTAAATTTGAGCTGAGGGAGCAAGGAGGGATAGTTCCCGCCTATGTGCAATCATAGTACCACTTTTGCGCTAGGGATAGGTATTTCTCATTTAGACAACACAAATAAGAAATTACGTTGTAGGAATACATATATGTAACCTATATTTCGATCAAAGTCTGTTCATTTTGGGGGAATGAATGACATTTTGGATGCATTGAAATTTTACCATTATACATCTTCATTACTTGGACAACACAAAGTAAAAAACTGTTGTATGATATTTTGCAAGCTACACTCATACAACAGATATAACTATTCTGTTGTCCTTTGGAGTACCAATTTGGAGCCAAATTTGAGTTAGGCTAAGAGGGAAATCTGCCTCTGTTTTTTTTTT
>BDJD01005132.1:87463-99050 GCA_002564525.1 Rosa multiflora | reverse complement strand
CTATAGGTTGTAAATGGGTTTTCAAAACCAAAAGAGATGCAAATGGAAATGTAGAGAGACATAAAGCAAGATTAGTTGCCAAGGGTTTTACACAGAAGGAGGGCATGACTTTACTGAGACTTTTTACAATAAAAGAAAACTTAATAATATGCTATGAATCGAAAATAATTTTCATAGAAAAACCTGTTCTTGCTTTTTCCCCAATTTGCTACTAAAAATCACAGCGGAATCGTGAATTCGATAATTAACCAGATGCAGCAATCGATTTAAGTAACTTACCTTGATCAGGTCGCAACCAATCCTCAGTTCCGATGACGATCACTCGACATTCTAACCTATACAATAAACTCTACACCATGGAATAGTGCACCAGATTTAAACAACAAACCCGGTAAGCTTTTGAAGCTCGTATGAGTAAACCTAAGCATAAATCAACAAGTGATTATTTCCAACAACAAAATCCTTTTTTCTTTTACTTTTAAGCATTACACATGTCACAACCGTGTCAAATCAAATCATTATAATCAAAACCAATAATCCCTGCATATAGTTTAGTTCAGGAGATTACATTTAAAATCAACCATTAGAATGAAAAGGAAAATCAATGATCTCCCATCAACTCCAAACTAAAGTCGATAGTCGATGATCACCAGTCAACTCTCAACTCCCAACATATCACTAAGTGGTAAAATCATATTAATCCAACTCACAACATAATATGAAACTCAAGTCCCTCTTGGACAACAAAAGAAAGCAACCACCCGAAACTCTCTTTCAAAAACGCGTGTACTCATAGGCCTCGAGTAACCCCACGTGTCACCCCCATGTAGTACCATGACAGACAGACTAGAGCTCTAACTGATTGTAACCACTCACCCAACCAAAGGCGTGGTTCCCGATATACTTGCCTCAGTCACCACAAGCATAAAGGGCCGAAAACTACCTCACAAGCTTTGGATTTTTGCTCAATCTGAGTTGAACCGATTTCCACATAAATCGATCCAAACAAACACCATAGATCTATCCAGAAGGCTCCCACGAAGCCAAAGGAGGAAACTTGAAGCCGTACCGTCACCGGAGCTACGTTTTTCCGGTTGGGTCCGTGTATCATTTGTTTTTTGCAGATCCAAATGATGGAGAAGCTTAAGTTGAGAGAGGAGAACTACAAATGACAATCACAAAATTGTCGAAACATATTGGGGAATTTCTAGATTTTAATTAAATGTTCAGATTTGGAATGATTGTTTATTAATTATTAAGGTGTATTGATTGTATAATTGTATTAAATTTTTCTTTTTATGGAAAAATAAACGAGAGGTCCTAACCCAGAAAGAGACAGTTTTCCAATTAATTTTAATGAGGATTTATCAGCTTTGTTGTATCAAAGAGAAACAACTCCATTCCTCTATATTAAAGAGCACAGCTCATTGTTTTTAGTTCGTTTCTTTTTACTAATTTTCAGAAATCTGTAAAAAGGGCTGCAATATGGCAATAAACAAAAAACATGAATTTTGGGCCCGAAAGCCCGCAAGCCCGGCCCGAAATGAAACGGGCCGGTCCCGGGCCGGTCCCTGTTTGTGTCAAAGCGGGCCGGGTCCGGGCCCAGTGAAATTATTGTTGGACCCGGCCCGTGCCCAGCCCTATGTGAGCCTATGCTCTGATACCAATTGTAAAAACCATATACATGCTCACAACATATGCACACAATCATAAAAGGGATCAAGGTTTACCTTCAGCAATCACTGGCATGGATTCCATCTTATGCAGCGACTAAACTCAATCACTGAATATGGCCTTCTGTTACTTACCAACTTGCTTCTCAATGGACAGAACAATATGCAAAACGTCGGTGGTAATCAGGGACCAATTCATCTGTATATATATAGGAGACTTAAACCGTAAGAAGCTTCCTATTAAAGCAATCCTTATCAGATTAGGTTTCCTAGTTAGATTCTTAATGTATCACAATCTTGTAGCCTTTCTTGTAGACTAAGCAATGGATTACTATCCTTAATGAATTGATACACTACTTCATTAAGTTACTAGTATTGATTTACAGTTTGTGTCCATGTTGAACTAGTTTTGACATTAAGCTAATTATCAATTTATTATATGTTAATGTGTGACAAGTCCATGTTGATTCTAACAAAAGGAGCAAAGAGACTACACTATTTTCAAATCCGCTATATTTTCTAGAGCTATAAGAACCCCATAATTGTACCGTATCTCGATCTCAACTCTAATAGTGAAGAACCACACTCACTTGAAATTAACCATGTCCGTCGTCTTTTATTTGTTCTTGATTAGGGTTACCTTTATTTATCTGATTAAGCTCCAATGTAAATTTAAGGAGATCATTTTGTCTTATTGATTGACTGAACCAGTGGTCAAAATGTTGAAAAATTTTATATTTTTATTGTTAAAGACTTAAAATAGATTGTAGAAGGAAAAGATGGCTATAGGATATGAAGACTTCGACTGCTACTAGAAATTTAAATTAACTGGCCATGGCAGATGCAATTAACACTGGCCAATTAATCATGGTCATCCAGTCCCCATTGCCATACGGGAAATCAAGATGGTGACAGTGTACATAGAGGGTTTTTTTTTTCGTATTTATTTTCTGAGGATTTTCCGGAATCTAAATTGTGGTCATTTGATGGTTTCGTGGCTCAGCAGGTTAAGCATGTTGCCTGGAGATTGAAGAGTACTGCTGCAGTTTGGGCTTCCCCCATACTTAGCTTTTGCTAGTCCCTTAATGTGATGCCCCGGAAATTAGTATTTATTTTCTGAGGATTTTTCAGAATCTAAATTATGGTTATTGGACGGTTTCGTGGCTAGTGGATGGAGCGGAAGTGTTTCGGATGAATTTTTATTCGGAAAGTATGGTTTTAGGGGGGGTTGCCAAAGGTTGACTTTTTATACGTTGGGATTCTCTGAAAACTTCCTTCACGAAAGTTGTAGAACGTGTCGATACGAGTTCGTGGATATGTAGAATACGAGAATCGGAGTTCGTATGAGGAAGTTATGGCCATTGGAAGGAATTTCCATTTTGGTATAAATAGAAGTTTCCCCAGTTGGAAACTTACTATTTTCATTTCTTCACATTTCTCTCTCTTCTCTCTCGGTCGACACCTTCACTATCGAAGTAACCCGGCTGACCCGACCTGAACCGAACCCGGACGATTAGACCCGACTTTTCCGACGAACTACGGCGGTCTCCGGCGAGGAAACTTTCCAAATAGGATCGTCTCCTCCATCTGGTCGTCTCTCTGGTGTCCTTTAGCGCCGATTCTCCTCCATGGAGGCGCTGCAAGATGGTGTAGTTTGGGGATTTCGGACCCGGTCGGAAATCCTTGTTCCGACGTCGGCAAGGCTTCAAGTCTTCTTGGTTGAGCTCAGAGCAGCCTCCTTGATCGACCCTTGGTGGTTGTTTGGATCGATTCACGTAAAACTTGGTTCAACTCAGTCCGGATTACTGTTCACGGCTTGTGAGGTAGTTTTCGACCCTTTATGCTTGTTTTCTGACTTCGAGCTAGTTATGAAAGTTCACAAGCATGCTTAGATGAAGAACTTTGATGTTGAGAGTTTTGTGAAATATTGAGTTTTGGCCGGCGGCGGTGCGGTACCGCCTGTGGCAGCGTTCCGACCACTTAAGGAATTGTTTTTGGTATTTTATATGTTCTACTCGTTGTTACGAGCATTTTGATATATAATATGCAAATTTTAGAGTTCGTATGGAATTGTTATGATTTTTGCAGTTTCATACGGATCAATTTATTCTATCCGTGAGGATTCGAGCGTCCGATCGGACGTATTCTGGAGACTTTGGGAGGTCTCGGATGTGGTTTTGCCTCGATTGGCGCCACTTTGGGGATTTTAGTTCAAAACAGGGGTTTCGAACTTTAATCAAATGTGAATCGTTACTGATTTAAGATCATTGGTGATTAGGTGCTTCTAAAGGTGAATTGGACGAGTTGTTGGTGAGAGTGTGAGTTCGGTTCTGTATAGAAGACGCAGCGGGAGTTTCGAGGTGAGTAATCTCACGAAGTTCATTCACAAACGGGAATACCCTTATTGTTTTTAGAGTTATTTATTAACTGCAAACTATAGTTGGTATTAGTAGGCATTCCTGAGCGGATGATTACATATAGATATATATTTACGTGAAATATATATGTTTTGGTGGTTTGTGGAGTTATGAAAACAATATGCATGAAATGATGCTTTTTATTGTTTTGGGGTGTGGCTTTTGGAAAACAAATGATTTGTGGAAATGATTGATTTCAATTTGTTTTGAAAAGCGTTTAGATTTGGGAAAAGTGTTGAGATTTGGGTATGAAAACAATAGGCATGACACTACTACAATAACCACATATAAGGACACCCAATAAGGACACATTATTCACGTGGTGTCCTTGAAGGGTTATAAGGACACTCTAACATGCAAATGAGATTTTTCAGGGGGTGGATACTATTTCGAGGACACAGCTAAATATTCCCATTTCACTTTACTGCTCAAAACAGCTCCAAATTTTGACTTCGCGCCCGAGCTCTCCCTCCCGAAATTTCACTTCCCTCCTCCCAAATTTCAGTTCCCTTCTCTCCCAAATTTAAGTTCTCTCCTCCCGAAGCTTTATTAGACGCAACAGCTCTCAGATTTCTTCTTCTCCCAAAAACCTCTCAGACCCTAGCACCACCGCGATGACCTTGACCGAGAGTCCGAGATGGAGGACGTCGTACGACGTCGCACCGCCACACCACGTACCGCAAGAGGTTACTCTTCTACTTGGAGCTCGGCTCCCGAGTCCACGCAGGTCAGATTCGCACTCCAAACCCTCTTCTATCCAACTACAAATGTTCCCAATATGTTCAATTTTTAGTCTAGGGTTTCGATTCCGATTTTCAATTAAGCCGATTTTGTGCCCTAGCTGTTAATTTTGGTTGATGTAGTTTCTGGGTAGTGGGTTTCTGTGTGAATTGGGAAATTTTAGATGGTATGAGGAATTTGTTTGGGTATGAATTGCTTGTAGAGAGAGAGAGAGAGAGAGAGAGAGAGAGAGATGAGGGAGGAGGAGAGAGAGATATGAGTGTAATTTGTTAATTAAAATGAGAGCAATACTGTCAAACACTGTTAGATTGGGTAAATGGGGTTAAAAAACTCTTGGTGGAGTAAGTGGACAATTTTTGGACTAAAATTGGGTAAGTGGTCACGACCCCTTAATTTTCATTATGAAGGATATTTTGGGCAAATCAAAAATTGGTGAAACCTTTGACACCAAACTTCAGAAAATTACCATATCGGATCAAGGTACACTACTACAAAAACATGATTTAAGGACACTGAAACAGTGTCCTTAAATACATACAAGGACTCTTTAAAAAAGAGTCCTCTATCCGGGAGTCCTTGTAAGTCATTTACAAGGACACCGAAACAGTGTCCTCTTTTCCCTTCTAAGACACATAAACAGTGTCCTCAAAACTCAAAAATAAGTGTCCTCTAATCCATTAGAGGACACAAAAAATGTGTTCTCATATCAACATAAATGTGTCCTCTTTTCTCTACTAGGACACTTAAACAGTGTCCTCAAAGATGCAAAATAAGTGTCCTTGTATCTATTAGAGGACACATAAAATGTTTTCTCATCAATAGAAATGTGTCCTCTTTTCCCTACTAGGACACATTTCTTGTGTCCACAAAACAAAATGAAAGTGTCATGCATCCTTTGCTTATACTTATAAGTTGAAAACCATCCAAAAAAAAAGATATATCCAAAGCATCTTAAAACCACCAAAAGGGCTATATTACTCACAGAAAGGTTATAATATACATACAAATAAGTCTGAAGTGACTACAAAATGATCTGGAAAAAATAACTCAATGAATACTCCACCAATCCCATCTGAAAAAAAAAATAATGCAATGAATACTCCACTAATCTGATCTGATTGGATATCAACCATGACTAAATGTAGCACTGCATTAACTCCACTGATTTCTCCTTGCCAAATAATATCCTAAATAAATAACCCAGAAAACATACAATTAGATAACTGCTAGAATGAATGTGTTATGTTCCTAGCAGCCATATAATATTATCAAAGAACAAAAGAATCCTTAAGTTATTCTTTACGATCGATTAAGAATAGGGAACACAGAAGTAAATGGTGGTACACCTTTACATAGAGAAATTGGAAAGCAAAATTAATAACAATACGTTATAATGTTAAATTTCTAGGCAAGTGTAGATTGTGAGGAATGGGTTTACCTTGAATGATGAGTAATGTAGTGTTACAGGGAGGAATAGGTTCACCTATTAATATCAGTTATGTTAGAAAGCTGATCCACATTTGGAGGCTCAATCTCTTCATACTTCAAAACTTAACATAACTCAAATAAAGGGAAAAAGACGCATACAATGATATAGATAGAAATAGAACTCAATTTAGTCACAATAAATATGGATCCCCTGCAGTAAAAACAGAACACCAAACTTGTTCAAAATCCAAGTTTTAGTCTCTTATACTAATTGTTGCTGTCATTCCCCTTGAATCTTTACCAGAAAGAAGAACCCAAGCAAGCAAGCAATCATTTTAAGTCCAGTTACTAAGAAGCATCAAACTATAATTCTTTTCCTTAATTCCTTGAACTTTCTTAAGCATATGTCAAGAGTCCAATTTCAATTACATATCAAACAACCCAAAAGAGAAGATAATATATTACCTACAGATATGGCCATTGTGCTCCTTTTGTAACTGTACAAAATTCAAAGATAGGCAATCAGATATACAACTTACTCAACTTCTTTACAACCATAGCATAACAACAGAACCAGAAACTAAAAAATAACACAAGAATGAATACAATTATACTTACACATATGATAACGAATGAACAAGGTCTTGGTCTTGCAAGTCATTAGCTGAGAAGCCAAGTTTATCATATAGAGCATGATAATGAGTAGGATGAGCTGTTCCTTACACAAGCAAATTCAAAGTTAAGTCAGTAATAATTGATGCTATGCCTATAATTTATGAGATATCAAGCCAAGTTCATCATATAGAACATGATAATGAGTAGGACATCCAGGTACTCAAGCTTCTGTTCATTTAGAAATAATTCATGCTATGCCTATAATCACCATAAACACCAAAGAGAGATTTAAAGCACTTTCTCGATTCAATTAATTTAGTGGATAAAAATCTTTAGAGAAATCCAACTCAAAAACAACAGGATTCCAATAGTCCAGAAAAGAGATCATAAAACCAATAAAATCGAACCTACCCAATAATTCCAACTCCCAATAGTTCCAATAGTCATACAAACTGAGCTGTTAGTAACCATCCCATGCTACCACGAGTTGATTCCACCTATAAAAAATAACACAAACCCATGCATAAAAGTCAGATATAAAACTCAACAGTAACATAAACAGATCGCTTTACTCAAAAACCCAATCAAAAGAAACCACAATAGATCACTAACATAATTCGGATCTTCAAATAACTGAATGAATCAGAACTGAGCCACTTGCATGCCTTTGTCTACCATCAAAACAATAGAAGGACACTTGTAGGAAAGAAAAACACTACCTAAATCACAAACTAATTAAACAAACACTCCAAAGTTTGTTCCTTTCTAACCTAAACTGCAACTAAAAGCCACCCAGAAACTTACAGTTCCATTTATAGCGAATAAAACACAACTCGAAAGGTTGCATCTTTACACAATGCTAACAACAAAGCAAGCTCTAATGAACCAGTTTACGCATAAAGCTTCATACTTCAAATTGAAAAAATTAAAAAAAAAAAAAAAAGCCTTGCATAATTATACCTTGTTCTTTGCAAAATTACACCCCGACGAAAATGAAATCTTTCACGCAAAAGGGGCACAAAAACTCAGCCTTTATCTCATCATCTCCTTGTGTTTCCTTGTGTCCGAACAGATCTGCAATCACCCACAAAAACCCATCAGCACCTATCAAACCCAAACAAAAACCCAAATTCAAAAATTCCAATTCGGTAAAAGAAAAAAAAAAGAATCGGATCGAGATTGATACCACCTCGCGTTTGAGGATGAGAAGAGATTGCTCTACGAAGCAGAGTCCATTCCAATGAAATTACAAAAAAAATTAGGTCAAATTGAAACCCTAGATATACAGAGATAGATTAAAGACGAGAGATATATAGAGAGAGATAAAGGCAAGTTTGTGTGTGTGTTAGAGGAAGCAACCAAGAAATTACCTGAGAGAGGAGAACACAACAGAGACTCTACCCAAGCTTGGCGGCACCCTGAAGTGAGTCGTCCGACCCCTGTTCGAGAGCTTGATAGATTGATGGTGAAGGGGAAGTGAGCGATGTGGTGAGAAGAGATCTAGAATTTACTGTTTCACGAGACAGCGGCTTTAGAGGGGAGAGTGAGAACTAACCTACTTTTCTTTTCATTTCCGGACATTCGTTTTTAAGTGGTGAATGACCTGTTCCTGTTTTTTTTTTTAACTCGTCCTTATAAGGTTACCAGGACACCTTAGTAAAAATGTGTCCTTATTGGGTGTCCTAATAGCCAATATTTGTAGTAGTGTGTTTACGTGAAATATATATGTTTTGGTGGTTTGTGGCTTTATGAAAACAATATGCATGAAATGATGCTTTTTTTTGTTTTGGGGTGTGGCTTTTGGAAAACAAATTATTTGTGGAAATGATTGATTTCGATTTGTTTTGAAAAGCGTTTAGATTTGAGAAAAGTGTTGAGATTTGTGTATGAAAACAATAGGCATGAATTGTTGCTTTTTATTGTTTTGTGTTATGGCTTTTTTCGGAAAACAATGATTATGGAAATGATGATTTCGATTGTTTTCAAAAGCGTTGCGATTTGTGTAATATTTTGGGTCCAGTGCGACTCCTTTAATGTTTTGCTCCACGGGACATTGCGGCCCGAGGATCGAAGGTCTGGGACCTTGGGCAGAATATCTGGTGACCACGTCTTTGGCCGGATGAGTGGTTACGTTTTTCAGTTAGAGCTCTAATCTGTCTGCCATTTAGGTAATTCATGGGGTAACGGGAATTGGTTATTTACAACTCATGACATTACGTATTTTTAGGGAACAAGGTGTGAGTTGCTTCCTTATTAATGGTTTTTAAGGGGACAAGGTGCAAGTTGTTTTCCTTATTAACGATTTGATAGAAATCAAGGTGTGAGTTGCTTTCTATGTTTTATTGATAGAATTCAAGGTGTGAGTTGTTTTCTATGTTTTATTGATAGAAATCAAGGTGTGAGTTGCTTTCTATGTTTTATTGATAGAATTCAAGTGTGGGTTGTTTTCTATGTTTCGTTTTAAAAGGAAACAAGGTGTGAGTTGCTTTCTTTTATTTCGATTTGGAAGGAAATTAAAGTGTGAGTTATTCTCCTTTATTTCGTGTTTTAAGGAATCAAAGCGGGAGTTGTTTTCCTTGTTTTGGCATGAGTTGTGCATGCATGTGTGTTTTGAGTTACTCATACGGGCTTGCAAAAGCTTACCGGGTTGGTTGTGTGGCAACCCGGTACACTATTCAAACGGTGTAGAGGTTAATCCTGCAGGTTACGATAATCGGGGCTGAAGCTGAGGTAGCGCCTTTGCAACTTTACGGTAGGAAGCCATTTTTGTAACTTTACCTTCGATAAGGACTTCCGTTATATAGTTAACTCTGAGTAGCATTTATGTTTTATTTTGTTGTTGACAATTTAATTCGTAAGTTTATGTAATATATGACTCTATGGAGCGGGTCAATATTGAGATAGTGGGTTCAGGGCATCAATATGTACTTGGGTTAAAAGGAAAAAAGTTTCCAGGTATTTTGTATTGATGGCTAAACGTTCACGCATATGTAATTATGAGATTATATATCGATTTTCTTGTGTGTAAAATCAGGGGCGTGACAACTCATTAAAGCATTCATCAATAAAATTATGATTAAGATACAAATGTATGATATGCATATTGAACGCATATTGGTCAAGGAGAACAAAATAAATTGTATTATGACCTAAATCTAAATCTATCCATTGTATTTGTAAAAAGAAGAAGAAAAAAAAAAGAGCTAGCAAATAAAAATATTTAAATAATTAATCATGAGGTACAGAAAATAGAGAAACATTAAGAAAAATTGATTAATTTTTTTTTGCACAGTTAAAAAAGAAAAAGTAAATTAAAAAAATCACATAATAGTTCATGTTACTTTATTTTTTGGGGCCGTGACCACTTACCCAATTTTAGCCTAAAAATTGCCCACTTACTCCACCTAGAGTAAATTTAGTATTTGAAAATTTGATAGGAGGTGTAAAAAGCATAGAGGTCAAGTGAGTAAATTTGGAGGTTCTAATAGAAAAACTCAATCAACAACGATAACAGAGTCTCCCGCGATCAAGCAATGGATCCAGGTATGATTGATAATACCCTTTCAATTCAAATTTTTTAAATTTATTTCATGAAACAATTAATGGTTTGCCAATCTAATCTCGATCTCTAATTGGTATCTTTTTTTTTGGGGTATTGTTCAAATTGGTCAGGATTACCTAAGCACGTTTTAGATTCTGTTTTGGAGCGATTGGTTTATATTTTTGTGTTTTATTTTGAGTCATCTATATTGAAAAATATAAGAAAGAAAATTGAAAATGTCAAAAAAAATACAAAAAAAAATTTGAAAAATGTCAAAAAAAAAAATTCATTGCTTTTATTTATTGAGTCTTAGTCCTTTGTTTTTGTTTTCGAGTCATATGATGCCTTTCAACTGTCTAGGATGAGCTTATATCTATGAAATTATGGCTAAAAGAGGAACACAATATTGAGATGATTTTTAAATGATATTATTTGGTTAATTGAGATATATGAAAAATGTGTGCATGTGTAGTGGATATGGATTTCATAACCTTGGTACATAATATGAGCATGTGAGGATGAGTTTTGATTCATAAAAACTCATGTGAGATATTTAAGCCCATGTCCCTTTTTCTTACAGTGAAATGGAAAATATATTCTTATTTTCTTGGCGATGTTTTGATGATCTTATTATTCTTTCATTTGATTGTTTGCTTGCCATAAATTAAGTATGATGGACTAGAGAATGCTAGAATTCACTCTTGTGCTTGTTGAGACTTTTATCAATACATGTCCCTGATTCTGGAAAGGATAGAGGCACTCTAGGAATTACCACCATTGCCAAATAAGCCTGTGTCCCCATTTGTGCCCGTCGTGGGACTCCCCTAGATAAACCTCTTTGTGCCTACATTAAGCATTTTCTTTCATCACCCTTAAAATGTTTAACCTGAACCTTAGCATAGTTGCAACCTTACCCTTTGTTCTAAGAACTTAGTGGAGCTAATTTTGAGACTTTACTTGAGGATTTGGCGTTAAGGATTGATTTGAGTGCTAAAGTGCAACTTACGCGCAATAAGGGCACGGTCATCAAAGAAGTGGGAAATATTTAGACCTGAAATTATCGTACCTCGGGGATTGAAAAGCTAATTTCAATCCTTGGTTATGCTGATTACTAAGTCACTAACAATTAACAAAGAACCTAAAAAAATAGCACCAAACTATTTACATGCCCA
>BDJD01005132.1:64570-81744 GCA_002564525.1 Rosa multiflora | reverse complement strand
GATTAAGGGTCGTAGAAACTCAATTGGGACAATCTAGAGCCTTGTTAGGGCCTCTAGTTGCACCAAAAGGCGAAGAGTCCTAGAATCAAGGTTCCCAAGCTAGCCAATACGGCAATCGAAATTGGTATTGTAGCTAACCATGTTCTAAACAAGTGTCCTAGCTATAAATTAGACAAATGATTGGGTCCCCTAACTTGTTCTAGACATGCTCATCTACACATTCAAGAGTTAATCAAGTTCCTAAACATGCATCTAAGCCAAATATTATAGAATAGAACATATGCCAAACACGAAATTGAAAACCATTAAATCAAAACATATTTGTTACATTAAATCCATGCTAGGGCTCAAACCCTAGCTTCCTAAATAGACTACTCACAACCCATCCACAAATCAACAACAATATTCATCAATTAATTAAAGAGGTAAAGGGGAAGAAGAGTGAAAAGTAACAAGAACAAGTCACAAATTGCTATGGAGCAATTATGACAAGCCTTGATTTATGGCTTCCCACTATACCCAATCTCAAGTCTTGATGTAGATGAAATCCCTTGAAACTCCTTGAAATCCCTTTGAGAAATTGATGAGGATTTGGTGGAATTTTGGTGAGGTGAATCTTAGTGAGGAGGAAAATAAATTTTAGTGAGGAGGACAATGGATCTTAGTGAGGTGGAGTGGATCTTGCTGAGGAGGAGAATGAATCTTGGTAAGGTGGAGTGATGGTGTGGAGGGGTGGTTTTGGTGAAGGATGAGAGAGAGAGTGGGAATTGGAGTAAACTGTGTTCTGTGGCAGAAGGGGAAGAGGAATAATGGAGAGTGCGGCAGGTCTCTCTAGGGTTCTCCGGAGAGGGGTCGAATCAATATATATATATAGGTGGTCTCCTCCTTTTAATTGTGGTTGTCGACTGTTGGAAGAAGTAGAGGAGAGATAAGGTGATGGGTGAGCTGTCAGCAGATGATTCAAAGAAGAGAAAGAATGGTCTGCCATTCATGAAGAGTAGGATAATAGTAAGGTCATGGATTTCCACTTGTCATCATGTAGTTGGCTACTTTAATTAAACAATTTTGTTGAATGGCTGCACCACGTGATGATGGCTCTGATGGTGAACTTCAATTAATCATTATTCAATGATTAATTAATGAAACCAATGATTAATTATCAGAAATTCTTCTTTTCTTCATTTCCCAATTATTTGCTCTGATTTCACGTCATTTTATCTCGTTTCTGCAATTCCGCTTATTTCCTACACAATAAATAAAAATGGATTAATTACATAATAATTGACTTAAGAATTAACTTATTTATAGTGTTTTAGATATAATTACATGCATATAAATGAGTATAATCAAGGATGAAGATTTAGAAGAGGTGTAAGTTCGAGTGTGGGGGTAGACTTGTCCATGAAAAGAAAAATTATGTGGCAGCCATGAAAAATAAATGGGAAAGAAAAAAAAATGTGTACGGCTAGAAAAGAAAAAGAAAGAAAAAAGAAAAATATGTTTATGGATTTTAGTCCCCCATACTTGGTGAGTGTGGAGTTTGCTTTGAATTGAAGGCCCATTAGAGTTCAAAGGAAGTTTAGAATGAAGTTTGGGCCCAACATGAAGACATTAGGCCCTTTTATAAAGCCCACAAGAAGGACATGACGTTAGATACTTGGTGGATTTCGAAGAAGATTAGTCTCTCTACATCAGCATGAGCTCTGCTAGGTTTTTAGGATACTTTGTTAAATTCCTTACCTTTCGTTTCTTTAAACCTTGAGCCTTGGCCCCATTACAACCTTTAATAAGACCTTCTTGATCCTTAAGATGGGACAGCCTTTGATCTGTGGAGATGAGTTACAAGAGTTGAACCTATGACTTGGGTCCATCCGCACAAGTAGTTGATATCTTTCATGAGATCTTTTGAAGAAGAAAAAAAAATTATATTCACAAAGTGCTTTTCGTTTCTTATATATGTGAGCTATTTGATTGCCTTAAAATATGTTCTCTCACATATAATTGAGTGATTATAAGCTTTTAAGCATTGCCTTAAATTCTTAGAGAAGAAAGAGTGGATATACCTTGTGAGGATTTGAATCATACTTGTCTGAAACATGCTGAGCTCCAATCCTTCACCATTGTTACAATCAAGTCCTACTTGTGTATGTGTAGATTATGCGTTTTAATTAACTCTCGAATGCCTAAACATTGATTCTTGGTTGAGTGCTAATTTTGATGTTGTGAAAGTAAGATTTCAGAGACAAAATGTTGAAGGGCAATAGAGTTTTCGTTTGTTGAGTCTTAGTTGTGTCTATGTTGTGATTTTGCTAAGGGACTAGCAAAAGCTAAGTGTGGGGGAATTTGATAGGAGCATTAGGGTTTTAACATTAGGGTTTCGAAAATTAAACGAAACAAAATAAAGAAAATATAAAAACACATGTACAAGAATGAAACGTAAGAAACAAACATCAAAACCAATTCCATGTAATCAAATTTGATTCAAACCCTATAATCGATCATCTAAGTCGTGAGAAAGAAGTTAATCATGTAAAACATTCAAAGTAAATGATTTCTCATATTTTACTTTCCTTTACTAATTAATCTAAATGAAAGAACCTAGATCAATCCTATTAAACATGCAATCAAAGTCTAGAAAGCTAGCTAATCAAAACATGTTCAACGCAAGAAGCATAGAGAAAAGTTATCAACTTAAGTGCACAACCTAGTATGAATAAGTTCACCTATTTGCAATCCTCTTCAATTGAATTCGACCTTTGTCCAAAACCTTTACTACTTATGAAATAGGTTCACAAAACTATTAGGTGAATTGTTTACCTAAATCTAGCACCAATAACATGCATATATCCTAGTTGGCCACCAAAGTACACAAACATGCAAAAGTTTTCTTTAAAGCAAATTCAATCGAACAAACTCATATAAGCAACTTAGAATCACAATCATGGAATTCGAAATCTTTATTTAAACATAGAATTGGGCTTAAACTTTGCCCTAAACGTTATTGTTAACTAGAAACAAGTTCATACGAAATCAAACAAGGAAATCAAAAGATTACAAGGAAAAAGTACGAATTACACCGTGAGTGGAGATGGAGAGCTTGAACGTTGGACTCTTGAATCTTGGAAGCAAGTCTTCAAGGTGGATGATGGAGGATATGATCTTCACTGCTCCTTCTTCTTCTTCATCTCCTTGCTTGAAAACACAGAACTTGAAAACTAGAGAGTGGAGAGAGGGAGAGAGCTTATGACGTTATGGGAGATTTTTCTTAATGAGAGAGTGTGTTTTACGTCAAGCCTAGGAGGGAGTATATATAGGGGATGTGAACTTGGTCTCCAAGCTTCATGAATCTTCTTTTATTTTCCCAAAGATTTATTTAATAATTCCACACAGTTTCGACCAATCACGTAGCGCCATGTCAAATTTGTTGTGTCACCCAACCAATCAAAAGCCTTCAAAATAAGTCCCTAATATATTGTTGCCGAAATATATATATATGGATTAAATTTGATTTTCTTCTTCATTTTCGGTCAAATATCAAGGAATGAACCTAGACAATGAATTTGGACACATTTTGAACCTTTTGTCCCTTAAAACTCTCCACGGCCTTATCTTTAACGTCTCCCCTTGATTTTCTCTTGATTTTCATGAAAAAATGCAGATTTTATTCCCAACCAATCAAAAGCCTTCAAAATAAGTCCCTAATATATTGTTGCCGAAATATATATATATGGATTAAATTTGATTTTCTTCTTCATTTTCGGCCAAATATCAAGGAATGAACCTAGACAATGAATTTGGACACATTTTGAACCTTTTGTCCCTTAAAACTCTCCACGGCCTTATCTTTAACGTCTCCCCTTGATTTTCTCTTGATTTTCATGACAAAATTCCTTATTTTAGGCCAAAATATATTGAGGGGATTTAGGAACGAATCTGGACTTGTTTTGAGCTTTTTCTTGTTGCACAATCCCTTGAAACTCTCCCTATAATATTTCCAACATTTTTCCTTGATTTCTTCTTGATTTTTCACATTATCTTCATGATTTCCCATAGAAAAATCAGATTTAATTCCCAAAAATATCTCCATTACGTCCAACAACGCAAAATCACTTGGGCTTTTCACCATTTTGCCAAAATCCACATTAATCTTGAAGATTCTTGGGCTTCCATGTGTCATCTTCAATCCATAAGATCTCTTAGTGCCTCCAGGACTATTCTCTCAACATCATTTTTCTTCATTATTTCGACCATACTTCCTGGTTGGCTTAAGAGTCTTGCTTTGACAAAGTTTCCTTTTCTGAACAGGGTTTCCTGGTTGAAACAGGATTTCCTGGCTGGACCAGGAAAACTTCATATCCTCATTTCAGCTCATTTTTACAGCCCTTGTGCCTTGTCTCAGCTCTCTCCAACGTTCCCTAGCTTTTCTTTCTCCTTTTGAGCTCATTTCAGCTCATTTATTCCAGTGACCTGAAAATAGAAACTATTACTAAAAATAGAAACTTTCTAAAAATCAGAAATAGAAACTTTCCTAAACTAAAATGGAAACTTTCTAAAAATAGGAAATAGAAACTTTCCTAAACCAAAAGGATTTATTTAAGGAAATAACTAAGTAAATATGTGGAAATAACAGTTAAAACGTCGCATTAAAATGCTCCTATCATGTCACTAGTAGACTATGCGATTCAGTGTTGTGTGTAGGTCATGGCATTGTGTAGCAAAGAAGAATTCAAGTAACTTGTGCCTAAGATGTCAAGTTGTCCAATGCTCTTGATTTATAGTGACAAAAACCGGACATGGAATTTATACAATGTTGTCAATAACAAGGTCCTGGCTTTGCAATTAAGAGTTCCAAATAAGCGGTTTTGTGGGTCATCAAAAGGATGGTTGATATATTTTTGAAGTAAGGATGGTTGATATATGTGGTAGAAGACTTTGCTTTAACCCTAATAAAGCCATTCGCTGGGGTTAAAGGAAGGAAATACAAAGAAAATTCAGTCATTTGCTTTCCTTCGGTACTCCCTCCCAACATGGAAGCAAACTTGAGGGAGATTTGGGCTGATCGAATTAGATACAACAACTATGTCTTCAAGGCAACTATTTCTGCAGGCCCAATATTAAATGCGAAAGATTGCATTAACGTTGTAGTCATATATGAGGACTACTGTAGGTTGGCTTTTATTAGACTCAACAAATTAAAGACACTACATGGACTTATGTTGACAATAGGTGGACGTTAATATGAGAAGTTGTTCACACTGAAGATAACTTGTACGCTATGAATCGATGGAGCCAGCTTTTGTCTTTTGATATTACAGCTCAGTTCAACTTAAATGTGAAATTGGTTGGAGCCAGCATTGGTTGATTCAATTCTCTACTGTCTGCTTACATGCGCTAGCTTGCTTGGCATGTGGGCTATTTTAAACCCTTGAAGCAATTATAAAGGAAAGTGAAATTTTAGTTTAAGGTTTTGCTGGAAGAAACAACGTAACAATGTAAACACAGTGAACTACTGCGTACAACTAAATTGCTGGGTACAAATAGAAGAAAGAGTTTTAAACTTTATGGTTTCTTTTGTTATTATTTTTATTTATCATGACTATTATTGTCATTTCGTATAAGGATATAAATGTATTTTCATGCAAAATTGATTTGCTGGGTCTAGATAGAAATTTGCTAGGTACATTTAGAAAGACCAAGCAGTGGGAGCAGGAGAAACGTGGGTTTCATGCCCTTTTATTTTTTATTATCATTTTGGTTTTCAAATTGACTTTAGTATCCCTATTGATTATTTTTTGTTTGAAAGTACTTTAATATTTGAGGGGTAAATTGGTAAAAAAAATCAGTTATGGAGAGCAAGCTCTCCTCTCTTAGTAATAGCATACTGGTGTATTATATATTTTTGTCACGCCCCTAATTTTACACACATGAAAATCGATATATAATCTCATAATTATACATGCGTGATCGTTCAGCCATCAATTCAAAGTACATGGAGACATCTTCCCTTTACAGCAAGTGCATATTGATACCCTAAACCCACAATTTCAAATATTGACCCGCTCCACAGAGTCATATATTGCAAAACTTACGAATTAAATTGTCATCACAAAATAAAACGTAAATGCTCCACAGAGCTTAATACATAGCGGAAGTCATAACAATGGCAAAGCCAACAAAATTTGCTTCCAACCCGTTCAGCTACCGACAAGCTACCTCAGCTTCAGCCACGATTACCCTGACCTGCAGGATTAATCTCTACACCGTTTGAATGATGCAACGGGTTGCCACACAACAAACCCAGTAAGCTTTTGCAAGCCTGAATGAGTAACTCATGAACATAAATCAACACTCACACAAATCAGCATAAGGAAAACATGCAGCCATGATTCCTTCTAACATTCCATATCCTTCCCACCGAAAGGACACCATAAATTACCACTGTGATAATGTTCAATTTGCTAACTTAACCATCAAGAAGAAATTCAATTCTCATCTAGACAATAAAAGAAAAATACTCAAGGAATTCTCCTTTAACTACATACTTATGAGTCTCCAACAATCTCGACCGTTACCCCCATAATCTATAATGGCAAACATACTATAGCTCTATTAAAATCGTAACCACTCGTCCGGCTACGGACGTTATTACCTATTTCCTGCCTTGGTCACCATCTGCGTCCTGTCACCATCTGTGACATGTGGTTTCAGACCCCGTCTGGTCTCAAAATCAACATTAAGGTCACCATCTGTGACACATGATCTTCAGACCCCGTTTGGTCATAAAATCAAACATCAAGGTCACCGTCTGCAATCTGTCACCATCTGTGACATAAGATCTTCTTTTACCCTATCTGGTCTTAAAGTCAATGCAAGTAAGTCGCACCCGACCTAAAATGTTACAAACATCTAGTTTCGGTTTTCCCAATCCATGCTCACCATCTGTGACCCTTGATACAAAAACCAATACATCTAAAATGAGTCGCGCTTGACTCAAAAATGTAACATCAAGCTCAATACTTTTTAAACAATAGAAAACATCTTTTTCCACAATATTGTTTCCTGAAAGTCACATTCAACAATAATATGAACACCATCATGCATATTATTATTCATCACAATCATCCACAAGGATATATATTTCACGTAAATATATATATATATATATATATACGTAGTCATTCGCTCAGGAATGCCTACTAATACCAACTATAGTTTGCAGTTAATTAATTAGCGCCAAAACAATAATGGTAATTCCGTTCGTATTGAACCTTGTGAGATTACTCACCTCGAACTCCCGCTGCGTCTTTAATAAAGCACAAAGCAGCCAATCCACAAAATAACCATCCAGAATACTTCGTCAAGTACCTAATCACATACGGTTCCAACTTAGTGATGATTCACATTTGATTTAAGTTCGAAACCCCTGTTTTGAACAAAAATCCCCGAAGTGTCGCCAATCGAGGCAAAACCACATCCGAGACCTCCCAAAGTCTCCGGAATACTTCCACGATCGATATGTCCAAACCACAAGTCGATCGGAAGCTCGAATCCTCACGGATCGAATAAATCGATCGGAATGAAACCGAAAAAATCATAACAAATCCATTCGAACTCCAAAATTTTCATATTATATATCAAAACGCTCGTATCAACGAGTAGAACATATATAATACCCAAAAACAGTTCCTTAAGTGGCAGGAACACCGCCGGAACGCCACCACAAGCGGTGGAGCACCGCCGCCGGCCAAAACTCAAAATTTCCCAAAACGCCTGACATAAAAAAGTTTCATCTAAGCATGCTTGTGAATTCTCATAACTAGCTCGAAGTCAGAAAACAAGCATAAAGGGTCGAAAACTACCTCACAAGCCTTGAACAGTAATCCAATCTGAGTTGAACCAAGTTTTATGTGAATCGATCCAAACAACCACCAAGGATCGATCAAGGAGGCTGCTCTGAGCTCCACAAGCTCAACTTGAAGCCCCACCGATGTCGGAGATCGGAGAACCGATCGGATCCGAAAACACTCAACTGCGCCACCTTGCAACGCCGCCATGGAGGAGAATCGGCGCTAGAGGACACCAGAGGAACGACCAGACGGAGGAGACGATCCTATCTGGAAAGTTTTGTCGCTGGAGACCGCTGCAGTTCGCCGGAAAAGCCGTGTCGGGTCGGCCGGATATTTTTGATTCTGAAGGTGCAGCCGAGAGAGGAAGAGAGAGAAATGAGATATTTCCGAAAATGGAAATATGGAATTATGAAAGATTTTCTGATTTTTCTCTATTTATACTAAAACGAAAACTTCTTCCGCTAGCCATAACTTTCTCAAACGAACTCTGATTCTCCGTTCCACATGTCCACGAACTCGCATCGACGCGCTCTAAAACTTTCATCAAGGAAGTTTTTGGAGAATCCCAACATATAAAAAGTCAAACTTCACACGACCCCCTAAATTGTGAAATTCGAATATTTATACATACGAAAACCATTCCACCTCACATACAACTTACGAATAAAGCACAATACCAAATATTCGTACAATTGGTCCCTTATTAACTACCAAAATTAAATAACGAAAATCCTGGTCATCACAGTCTACCCTCCTTAAAGGAATTTCATCTCGAAATTCACGCTTGCTGATCAACAAACAACTATGGGTACTTCGCTCTCATATCTGACTCCAACTCCCAAGAAGCATCACCCTCGTCATGGTGACTCCACAATACCTTGACCAAGTCAACTTCCTTCCTTCGAAGTTGCTTTGTTAAACTATCCAAAATACGAACAGGTTCAACAACAAAGGTCGTATCCGCATGCACCTCAATCATGCCATAATCGATCACATGTGACTCATCCTGGACATACTTCCTCAACATAGACACATGGAATACATTATGCACACCAGACATACTAGGAGGTAAGGCAAGCCTATAAGCCAAATCTCCTACCCTTTCTAGAATTTCAAAAGGTCCAACAAACCTTGGTGATAACTTCCCTTTCTTGCCAAATCTCATCACACCCTTCATGGGTGAGACCTTCAAGAACACATGATCACCCTCTTTAAACTCAACCCGCCTGCTTTTCAAATCTGCATAACTCTTCTGTCTACTCTGTGCTATTCGAATCCTGTCCCTGATAAGCGAAATCTTATCGGTGGTCTCTGGCACAATCTCAGGACCCAATAACACCTTATCCCCAGCTTCTGCCTAGCAGATCGGAGATCTACATGGCCTACCATACAGGGCCTCATATGGTGCCATGCCAATACTGGAGTAATAACTGTTGTTGTAGGAGAATTCAATCAACGGCAGATGATCTTCCCAACTTCCCTTGAAGTCCAACACACAGGCTCTCAACATATCCTCCAACACCTGATTCACTCGCTCAGTCTACCCATCAGTTTGAGGGTGAAATGTAGTACTCATATCTAAATCAGTTCCCATGGCCTTTTGGAAACGGCTCTAAAATTTTGAAGTAAACCGAGCATCACGATATGAAACTATTGATACAGGCACACCATGAAGTTTCACGATTACCTCTATGTAAAGCTCGCACAACGGGTCAATCGAATACGTCATTGACACCGAAAGAAAGTGCGCCGATTTCGTCAAACGATCCACGATCACCCACACTGCATAGTGACTTCGTTTGGACCTAGGCAGTCTAGTGACAAAATCCATTGAGATCTGCTCCCACTTCCACACGGGAATAGGTAATGGCTTCAACATACCTGCAGGTCTCTGATGCTCAGCCTTCACACGTTGGCAAGTAAGACACTTGGAAACATACTCTGCCACATCCCTTTTCATTCTATTCCACCAGAATTGCCTTCGCAAATCCCGATACATCTTAGTACTTCCAGGGTGCATAGTATACCGCGATCGATGCCCTTCACGAAGAATCTCTCCCTTGAGGTCAACACGATCCGGAACATACAACCTATGATTCATCCGCAAACTACCATGCGTTCCCACCGACCACTCCGATGGAACGCCAATGGATGAATCCGTAGCTAACTCTGCCAACTTCGCACGTGAGAACTCATCCTCTGATTGACCCTGGATGATCCTGGAAATCAGGGTCAGCTGCATCATGGAGGCATTCTGAAGAGGATGTCTACACTGTCACTAAAGTGTGGATGTTCGAGATTTCTCCTCGTTCAAGCGCCAACGGCACTGCGCCACTTGGAGAACGGAGGCCAGGGGCATCCTGGACCAATCTGCAGTCGAGTGGAGTCACCGGCTATCAGTTTGCAGTCGCTGCCCAGAACCTTGAAGTTGCAGGTGAGGTCCCTACCCAGAACCTTCGACCTTGATCGCCGAGGACGTCCGCCCTAGAATATATATATATATATATATATATATATATATATATTTACAGGAAATATGTATGGATGATATGACAGTGGGTGAAGCAATAATTGTGATTGTATTTGGATTATTCTATTTCGAGTGTTTTCCCTTCGTGGCAATACCTTATATCACGAATGGTTGACTATATTGTGTTGAAAGAGTACTCGAGTTTTGGTGTAACATTTTGAGTCGCGTGGGGGTTTTTTTTAAATGTTTTTGGATCTAGTGTCACAGTGATGACTGAGGCAAGTATATTGGGAACCACGCCTTTGGTCGGGTGAGTGGTTACGATCAGTTAGAGCTCTAGTCTGTCTGTCATTGTACTGCATGGGGGTGACGCATGGGGTTACTTGACGCCTATGAGTACATGTAAGACCTCGTAAATTTTTTATTAATTCCAAAATGTTTCCTGGGATTAATAAAGTGTTCGTTTGTATGATTTCGTGGTTGAGGGTGGAGTGCAATTATTTTCGGACGAATAATTATTCGAAGTGCACGTTTTAGGGGGTTCACAAAGGTTGACTTTTTATACGTTTAGATTTTCTGAGAACTTCCTTCATGAAAGTTGTAGAGCGCGTTGATACAAGATCGTGGACATGCAGAACGCGAAAATCGGAGTTTGTATGATGAAGTTATGGCCGTCGGAAAAAGTTTCCATTTTGGTATATATGAGATTTTTCCGGAAATTATTTCAGAAATTCCAACTTTCCATTTTGGGAAAGTCGGACTCTCTCTCTCCTCCCGACGCCGGAAATCGCCCTCTCTCTTCTGCCGGCCATTTCTTCCTCCTCCGGCCACCTTTGGACGTGAAATTCTTGGGGCAGCCTTGTCTCGACCTTGCGCACCTCCCCGTGGCCACCTTGCAACCTATCTCGGCCTGTAGCCGCCACATCAATGAAAACCGGATCCGACCTCAGTTTTGGGTCAACGCAATTTTCTCTCTTTTCCGGCCACCATGGCTCGAGTTGTTGGACACCCTAGGATCGCCTGAGGACGCTGATGATGCTCCTAGAAGGACTTAGGCTGTAGTGGAGCGTGGAAGAAGATCGGAGCTCCGCCAGAAAATTGGGAAAATTCCGAGTTCACCGATTTTCGGGGTAGGTTTTCGACCCCTTTTACTTCGATTCAAGCTTTGTGATAGTTATAAAAGTTGTTAGGCTTGATGAGACGAAGAGGAGCAGCTTGTCCCCGACACCATTGGCGGTGGTCGGCGGCGGCTCTGCCTCTAACTCCGGTGGCCTTTTCATGCCACCTCCGGGTACCTATAGGGCAATTTCTGCCCATTTTTATATTCTACTAATTGATATGAGCATTTCAATATATAGTTTGTAATTTTTGGAAATCGTATGAGCATGTTATGAATTTTCCAAGTTTTAGGGTTTTCGGTTCGATCGGTTTTCTATCCGTGAGGATTCGACTGTCCGATCGACTTGTAGTTTTGATATAGTGATCGTAGAAGTGTTTCGAAGACGTTGGATGGTCTCGGATTAGGATCCGACTGTTGGATCGTCATATAATTGTGTGTTTTGTGTGGTATTGAGTGTGACCTTGATGTGATTAGGTGATTGATGGAATTGCGTGAGCGGAGTTTGGATGATTTTGTGCTCGTCTTGGTATTTGTGTGAAGACGAAGCTGGATTTAGAGGTGAGTAAATCTCACGTGGTTCATTTACGAACGGATTTAGTTATTACTCGGAATTACTTGTTTAATTGTTAAATCATTTTCGAAACAAATTATTTGTTTTAAAATATATGAACTTGATCGACAACAGTTCATGGGTAAGTGAAAACAATGTTTTGATATAAAATGATTTTTGAGAAGTATATTTTATAAAAGGGCTAAATACTGTTTACCACCCTGTGGCATGGACCTCACATCAATTCAGTCCCTCGACTTTCAATTTCATCAAAAACACCCCCACACTATCATTTTCTCGTCCAATAGGTCCATCCGTTATGATTCTGTTAATTTCTGTCGTTAGCTGCTGACGTGGTGATCCAACTCAGCACATGTGGGGCCCCACATGGAAGTGAAATTCCTAAAATGACCCTGGCCAATCTGAAATGAAAAAATCTAAAATAAATCAACACTTTACATTTGAGGAGACTCGAACCCACGCAAGTGGGTGTGAAAGTGAAAGTCCCAACCAACAGACCACATGCATGGTTCTGATATATACCCACAAATTTAATATATATTTGTATACCCAACCGGATACGGATTAAATGTAACGTCCCGAACCTAAATTTACCAGTTTACAAGTTTTTCGATGGGTAAACGACATTTACATTTACTTTTTGGCTCCGTTTCGACATTTTAGGGGGCCCTAAAAGTTGACTTTTTGTTCGGGTCAAAATTTGAGAAAATTTCCTTCATGAAAGTTATAGAGGACGTTAAACCGAGCGCGTGCATATGTGGTACGTAAAAATCAGAATTCGTATGCGAAAGTTATAAGCATATGCGAAAGTTATAAGCGAAATAAGAAAGTTACTGTTTATGATAGATTTGTATAAATTTGAAAAGTTACTGTGGCCGGGTAACTTTTCTTTCTTTTCTCTCTCCTTCCCCCCGTGCTCTCTCAGTCTCTCTTCTGCAACTCTCTCTTTCTCTCTTCTGCAACCTCCTCTTTCACCACCTCTAGACCACCAAAAAGCGTCAAATCGGTGGCTACGGACTCGTCTTGACCTCCTCTTGGCCCCTACGGTGGTTGCTCACTGCGGCTTGGCCGGAAAACGACGGGTCCTTGAAGTTACTGTAGCAGGTGACCGTTGACCAGAATTCCGGCCACCTCCGGCGACAAAGCCAGGCTTTTTAGAAGCGTCTTGAGGCGTACTTGAAGCTCCCCAAATATCTTGAAGCGATTTGCAGCGTGGAGGAAGAAAGCATAATTAGAAAATTTTACTCTACTTCGGTTTGCTTAATTGTTCGGCCACTTCAAGGTAGTTTCTGACTTTATCACAGTTGAGAAAGTTATTGGAAATGTTGATATGATGCTGTGGATGAAATTTGGTGGCCGGAGGAGGAGTTGGCCGCCGCATGAACAGTGTCATCGCATGAATAGTGCGATGTATGAACAGTGATTTATATTATGTAGTTTTAATTCCAGTTTTTAGCCCATTCAATCCTATAAATATTGTAGAGCTTGTATATGAAATTTGGTGCATTTTGGAGAAGCTTGGATTTAATTATGAATTTTTGAAGTTTAGGGTTTCGATTATCGAATTACGAGAATCCGACCGTCGGATATCTCTCGGTTCTGCCTTGGAACCTTTAAATTAACGAATTGGTATTAGTGGTATAATTTGGGTTGCATCCAAGGAGAAGTGGAGATGTAATTATGATGAATTGATTTTAGGAATCGTATTAATTTGTCGAATAACTATTCACGGAAAATAATTGTTTACAGGGCGACGTACCGAGCTATTGCTCGACGAAGGAACTCGTATGCTTGGTCGCCTAAACAGTATTGTGAGTGGACATTTGTTTTTAAATTAATTCCGCATGCAGTATTATTATTATTTTCTTCCAAATGAGATTTATTTATGTTTTGAATATTTGAGATTTAGTTTATCGAGATTTATTTATGGATTACGAGATTAGTATTGAAATTCCTTCCCGAGGGCTTTTAGTAGATTTTTGAGATAGTCATTCATGAGTTATTGAGTTGGGAAATGATTTTCGGGAAGTGACTGATTCGGAAAAATATTATGAGAATTATTGTTTTCGAATATCAGTTTTTATGAAGATATACGAGTGCGAGGGATTTAGCAAATATTTGAGCATGATTGATTTATCGAGATTTATTGGGTTTTGAATTCCGCACTTATCAGACTTGGGTTAGATGGAGCTTTCTTTCCGAAAGCAATTATTGAATTATAGAGTATGTGATTATGCTTTCGAGGATTTATTGAGATAACGAGGATTGAGTTAGTGAGTTATTACGGAGTTATGCTTTCGGTGAATTATTATTGATTTATTTTGATAATATCGAGTTTCTTTCCGAAAGCAAGTGATTGAAAGAGGTTATGTTCAGTTCTTGAGGAGGCTATTCAGTTTATTAAGGAGGCCAGTTTTGGCGCATGCGTATCTTACCTAGTTGGCAGTCCCTTCTAGGTAATAGTCTGGTTGGCAGTCCCTTCCAGACTACAGCTCGGTTGGCAGTCCCATCCGATGCGTCACCTGGTTGGCAGTCCCTTCCAGATGACATGAGGTAGCTAGTCGGCAGTCCCGTCTACTACCTGTGGTTAGTCGGCAGTCCCGTCTACTACTTGTGGCTAGTTGGCAGTCCCTTCTATCCACCGCCTCCTATTCCGGTTGGCAGTCCCTTCCGATGCGTCATCTGAGTGGCAGTCCCTCCTAGATGGCATGAGATGACTAGACAGCAGTCCTTTCTAGTCATCAAACGAGCCTCATGAAAAGGATGTTTTTATAAGGATTGAGGATGAGATTTCAAGATGTTCTTGTTACGTGATTGAGATTTCAGTAAAGAGGATGATTAAGAGTGTTTTCAAGATTGTTACTGCATGCGAGATTTTAGAGAATAACTTGGGAAAACATTAAGTTTTACTTATACATTTGGAAGTACTTATTTTTCATCCACTCACTCTAACAGATTTTAAATGTTTTCCCCTGGGCCCTTCGGTTTCAAATTCCCAGTTTGCAGGCCAGTTTAGCTTGAGGTCGAGCGTATATGGGGTTGAGGCATAGCTGTCAAAGCTTCGGCATTATGAAAGTATCGGTCATTTATTTTGTATTAGATTCTTTTGTACGCATGTACATTAGATTGCTCTGATAACCTATGGGATTAATATTATTAAGTTCAGAATTGTTTGTGAAATGGGAAATGTTGTGATATAGGGAGCAGGGTGGCTCTAGGAGAATAAGGATGGATAATTTAGAAGTGTGGATGTTTTTCTACAGGTTTTGGGTTGCCCATTTTTAGGGGAAGTTCTGTCAAATTTTTGGTAGAATTTCTTCTAAAGTGGGCCCCGCAGGGCCTCTTCGGATTTCAGGGTGAAATCCGGGGCGGGTCCTGTCATTAAATCCAAAATAAATCAACAATTTGCGTTTGGAGAGAATCGAACCCACGCAAGTGCGTGTAGAAGTGAAAAGCCCAACCACCGAACCACATGCATGGTTCTAATATATACCCACAAATTTAATATATATTTGTGTACCCAACCGGATATGGATTAAATCCAAAATAAATCAACAATTTGCGTTTGGAGAGAATCGAACCCACGCAAGGGCGTGTAAAAGTGAAAGGCCCAACCACCGGACCACATGCATGTTTCAAATATTTTCCCACAAAATTAATATATATTTGTATACCCAACCGGATATGGATTAAGTCCAAAATAAATCAACAATTTGCGTTTGGAGAGAATCGAACCCACGCAAGGGCGTGAAAAAGTGAAAGGCCCAACCACCGGACCACATGCATGTTTCTAATATTTTCCCACAAAATTGATATATATTTATATGGATTGACCATATCCAGTTGGATATACAAATATATATTAATTTTGTGGGAATATATCTACACCATGCATGTGGTCCGGTGGTTGGGCCTTTCACTTCTACACCCACATGCGTGGGTTCGAGTCTCCCCAAACGCAAAGTGTTGATTTATTTTGGATTTAATCCATATCCGGTTGGGTATACAAATATATATTAATTTTGTGGGAAAATATTAGAAACATGCATGTGGTCCGGTGGTTGGGCCTTACACTTTTACACGCCCTTGCGTGGGTTCGATTCTCTCCAAACGCAAATTGTTGATTTATTTTGGATTTAATCCATATTCGGTTGGGTATAGAAATATATATTAAGTTTGTGGGTATATATTAGAACCATGCATGTGGTCCGGTGGTTGGGCCTTTAACTTCTACACGCACTTGCGAGGCTTCGATTCTCTCCAAACGCAAATTGTTGATTTATTTTGGATTTAATCAGTATCCGGTTGGGTATACAAATATATATTAAATTTGTGGGTATATATCAGAACCATGCATGTGGTCTGTTGGTTGGGGCTTTCACTTTCACACCCACTTGCGTGGGTTCGAGTCTCCTCAAACGCAAAGTGTTGGTTTATTTTAGATTTTTTCATTTCAGATTGGCCAGGGTCATTTTAGGAATTTCACTTCCATGTGGGGCCCCACCTGTGCTGAGTTGGATCACCACGTCAGCAGCTAACGGCAGAAATTAACGGATGGACCTATTGGACGAGAAAATGATAGTGTGGGGGTGTTTTTGATGATATTGAAAGTCGAGGGACTGAATTGATGTGAGGTCCATACCACAGGGTGGTAAACAGTATTTAGCCCTTTATAAAACTATAGTTGGTATTAGTGGCATCCCTGAGTGGATGACTACGTATATATATATTTACGTGAAATATATATATCTTGGTGGAATTGAGTGTGTAGTTTACTATTGTTGTGCAATGTGATGTTGAGGAAAATATATGGTTTTTGGAAATAAAAGATGATTTTGTGATACGAGTGAATTGTGATTTATTCATAATATCGTTTTGAACTGTTGCTTATTGTGTTGAATGAGTAGTCGAGTTCGGTAAAGTTTTGAGTCACGTGGGACTTTAAAATGTTTTCGGGTCTACGGATTCGGGTCACAAGTAGTGACAGAGGCGATCATTATCGTAGGTTTGAACCTCGACCGAGGTGACAGGCTACGATTCAATTAGAGCTCTAGTCTGTCTGCCATTATATATTCAGGGGAGTAACACGAGGGTTACATGAAGCCTTTGAATACATGTTTTTAATTGAGAGTGTCGTGTGGGTTCTTTCTTTTATTGTCTAAGAGA
>BDJD01005132.1:53170-64446 GCA_002564525.1 Rosa multiflora | reverse complement strand
GGATTACTGCCTTTTGTATTGTTTGTTTTATTTGTAATCTCCTGAACTAAACCATATGCAGGGATTACTATGAATTCTTTTGTTTGTTTCCATGTGATCTCCTGAACTAAGTTTCTTTGTAGGGATTACTGATTTTGCTTAATTCTTATTATTGTGATATGTAGTGATTGGCAAATGAGTTGGGATGACATGATTTTGGCAACCACATTATGTTGGGGGAAATGAGTATGATTTCCTAGACTGTGCCGTTTGGGCAAGGGAATGGTGATCTGATAGACTGTGGGGACGTAAAATGTTTAAAATATTGGGAGTTATTTGTATAATTGGAGATTGTGAGAAATAAGATAAAATGAATTGAGAGACAGAGCATGTGGGTTTTAGTTGGGTTGAAATTATTGAGCATGATAAAGATTTATTTGAACTTGATGCTTTTGTTGTGATAATTGCATATTGATTTTGTTAGACTAAGATGGTGAAAGCATGTATTTTGTAAAAGTAAATGTTGTTGTTTTAATTATCTCACGAATTAAGAAATTATAAGCATGTGTGACGTGAGTAACTTTAATTGAGTTTACTTATACGGGCTAAAAAGCTTACCGGGTTTGTTGTTTACATTCCCGGTGCACTATTCTATGGTGTAGGGGTTATTGTGCAGGTTAAAATATCGGGTGATCGTTATCGAAGCTGAGGTGGACTTTCCGTCACGTGGGTGTAGAAGGGCGCTTATACTTGTAGTCTTCCGCTGTGTAGTGAGTTGGTGAGAGTGGTTACAAGTTGAATTGATATTCTGTTTAATTTTTAAACTATTGTAATGTAATATGTGACTCTAAAGAACGAGTCGGTATTGACATTGTGAGTTCAGTTTGGTTGTTTCTTAGTTTATTTGAAAAATTTTCTAAGAGTCTTCATGTGATTGTTTGTTCTCGCGTTTCGGATTTGAATTCTTTTATTCAAAATTCGGGGCGTGACAGTACATGTCTTTGAAAGAGAGTTTTGGGTGGTTGCTTTCTTTTGTTGTCCAACAGGGACATCAGTTTAATATTATGTCGTGGGTTTGATTAATATGATTTGATCACTTAGTGATATGTCGGGAGTTGGGAGTTGATGGGTGATCATCGACTATCGACTTTAGTTTGTAGTTGATGGGTGATTTTTGACTTTAGTGTGAGTTTTTTTGACTTCTTCACTGATTTTCCTTTTAGTGTGAGTTTGTTGTTGGAAATAATCACTTGTTGATTGATTGTTCTCGAGTCGAAAAGTTGTTATTTCTGTGGTTATTTAGGTTTACTCAAACGAGCTTCAAAACCTTACCGGGTTTGTTGTTTCAACCCGGTGCACTATTCCATAGTGTAGGGTTTATAGTGCAGGTTAGAAAATTGAGTGATCGTCATCGGAGCTAACGATTGGTTGCGGTTATTGCTTGGGTGTTGAAGTGTACGTTTGTTTTATTCTTCTGCTGTGTAGTGAGTGTGTTTAGTTATTGAATTGTCGATCAGTTTAATATGTAAACTCGTTGTACATTAATACGTGACTCTAAAGAACGAGTCTGTATTTGATGTTGGTGAGCTCGATTTATTTTATCGCTTAATTTAAATGAAGAATTTTCTACGTGCTTTCTTGTGCTTGTTAAGTTTCGCGTTTCGGATTTGAATTTGTTTATTCAAAATTCGGGGCGTAACAGTTTGGTATAAAAGCGTAAGGTACATATTTGGTGACAATCAGAACTATTCGAGTGGTGGCCCCTCTACAGCAGATCCCCGTCATTTCGAAATTGATATAGTCATTGGGTATGTGGGGGTGTTAGGTGTCGTCTAGAACTTTAAGTCTTCAGAGCATAGGTTGGCTGTATATGTAGAGTGTTGGAGCTTTTTGTAGCTTCTTTTGAGTTTTAGTCCATGAAGAATGGGAACCTCTAGATTGAACTCTGGCTGACATAAAAGATTTTGTTACAGAATTGTTTACTTCTTATATTAGGGTCTTGGGTAATACGGATCTTGTATATGACGTATTCTTGTGTTTAAGTTTTATATAAGTGTTAACCAAGTGTTGTTATGCTCCTTAGGTGATGGACCCTCATAGAGGCAGGGTTAGGGGTAGAGACATGGTTATCTCTCAGGAGGATGAGAATGTGGTGGTACAACCTTTTATGCCTGTTGTTAAGGCAGTTGATGCTACTCACCAAACAAGGTTGACTAAGGAGGTCATTAGACTGGGGGCAGGGGCATTTCAGGGTGTAAAGATATCCATTTTTCCGATCAGTGGATCGAGAACATGGAAACCTATTTTGATATGGTCGTTTATACCGACATCGACAGGAATATTGCAGTTACGTTCCTTCTTCAGGGTGAGGCAGGATGATGGTGAGAATTTGTGCTGAGGACTATAGTTCAAAAGGCTACAGCTCACAGGTAAAAAAATGAATTTAAGCGTAAAATAAATATCTTGGTTTAAATACGTATGAACTATAGTTGGTATTAGTACGCATTCCTGATTGTATGACTACCTGTGTGTATATATCTATTTACGTGAAATATATATGGATGATGTGACTTTGGGTGAAGCAATAATTGGGATAGTATTTGGATTATTATACTTCGAGCGTTTACTCTTCGTGGCAATACCTTATCTCATGAATTTTTGACTATATTGTGCTTAAAGAGTACTCGAGCTTTGGTGTAACATTTTGAGTCGCGTTGGGTTTTTTAAATGTTTTCGGATCTAGTGTCACAGTGGTGACTGACGCAAGTATATCCGGTACCACGCATTTTGCTGGGTGAGTAGATATGATCAGTTAGAGCTCTACTCTGCCTGTCATAGTACTGTATGGGGCTGACGCGCCGGTTTCTTGAGGCCTATGAGTACATGTGTTTTTGAAAGAGAGTTTCGGGTGGTTGCTTTCTATTGTTATCCAAGAGGGACATGAGTTTCATACTACGTTGTGAGTTTAATTAATATGATTTGATCACTTAGTGATATGTCGGGAGTTGGGAGTTGATAGGTCATCATTGACTTTAGTGAGAGTTTTTTGACTTCTTCAATGATTTTCCTTTTCTTTGTAATGGTTTATTTTAAATGTAATCTCCTTAACAAAACAATATGTAGGGATTACCGGTTTTCATTAGAATTACTTGATTATTCACAGTTGTGACAAATGTATTCCATAAAGAGAAAGAAAAGAATTTTGTGGTTGGAAATAATCACTTGTTGATTTATTGTTCTCGAGTTAAAAAGATGTTATTTTTGTGGTTATTTAGGTTTCCTCATACGAGCTTCAAAAGCTTACCGGGTCTGTTGTCTCATCCCGGTGCACTATTCCATGGTGTAGGGTTTATTGTGCAAGTTAGAATATCGAGTGATCGTCATCAGAGCTGAGGATTGGTTGTGGTTCTAGCTTGAATGTTCAAATGTACGTTTGTTTTATTTTTCCGCTATGTAGTGAGTGTGTTTACTTATTGAATTGTCGATCAGTTTAATTTGTAAACTCTTTGGACATTAATATGTGACTCTAAAGAACGAATCCTTATTTGATGTTGGTGAGCTCGGTTTATTTTTATGCTTAATTTAAAAGAAGAATTTTCTACGTGCTTTCTTGTGCCTATTAAGTTTCGCGTTTCGGATTTGAATTTATTGATTCAAAATTCGGGGCGTAACGGTTTGGAATCAAAGCGTAAGGTACATATTTGGTGACAATCAATACTACTCAAGTGGTGGCCCGTCTGCAGTGGATCCCGGTCATTTACTCTTCAGAATTGATACAGTCACTGGGTATGTGGGGGTGTTAGGTGTCGTCTAGAATGTTAAGTCGTCAGAGCATAGGTTGGCTCTATAAGTAGAGTGTTGGAGCTTTGTGTAGCTTCTTTTGAGTTTTAGTCCATGAGGAATGGGAAACTCTAGATTGAACTCTGGGTGACATAAAAGATTTTGTTATGGAATTGTTTACATCTTATATTAGGGTCTTGGGTAATACAGATCTTGTATATGACTTATTCTTGTGTTTAAGTTGTATATAAGTGTTAACAAAGTTTGGTTATGCTCCTTAGGTGATGGACCCTCATAGAGGCAGGGTTAGGGGTAGAGACATGGTTATCTCTCAGGAGGAAGGGAATGTGGTGGTACAACCCTTTATGCCTGTTGTTAAGGCAGTTGATGCTACTCACCTAAAAAGGCTGACTAAGGGAAGTCATTAGACAGGGGGCAGTGGCGTTTCAGGGTGGTAAATATTTCCATTTTTCCGATCAGTGGATCGAGACCATAGAGACCAACTTTGATATGGTCGTCTGTACCGACATGGGGAAGAATATTGCAGTTACGTTCCTCCTTCTGGGTGAGGCAGGACGTTGGTGAGAATTTGTGCTGAGGACTATGGTTCATAGGGCTACGGCTCACTGGTAAAAAAATAAATTTAAGTATAAAATAAATTTCTTGGTTTAAATACGTATGAACTATAGTTGGTATTAGTAGGCATTCCTGATTGTATGAGTACGTGTGTATATATATTTACGTGAAATATATCTAGATGATGTGACTTTGGGTGAAGCAATAATTGGAATAGTATTTGGATTATTATACTTCGAGCGTTTACTCTTCGTGGCAATACCTTATCTCATGAATTTTTGACTATATTGTGTTTAAAGAGTACTTGAGTTTTGGTGTAACATTTTGAGTCGCGTTGGGTTTTTTAAATGTTTTCGGATCCAGTGTCACAGTGGTGACTGACACAAGTATATCGGGTACCACGCATTTTGCCGGGGGAGTAGATATGATCTGTTAGAGCTCTACTCTGCCTGTCATAGTACTGTATGGGGCTGACGCGTGGGGTTACTTGAGGCCTATGAGTACACGTGTTTTTGAAAGAGAGTTTCGGGTGGTCGCTTTCTTTTGTTGTCCAAGAGGGACATGAGTTTCATATTATGTTGTGAGTTTGATTAATATGATTTGATTACTTAGTTATATGTCGGGAGTTGGGAGTTGATGGGTGATCATCGACTTTATTGAGAGTTTTTTGACTTCTTCAAAGATATTCCTTTTCATTCTAATGGTTGATTTTAAATGTAATCTCCTGAACAAAACTATATTTAGGGATTACCGGTTTTCATTAGAATTATTTGATTATTCACGGTTGTGACATATGTATTCTTTAAAAAGAAAGAAACGAATTTTGTGGTTGGAAATAATCACTTGTCGATTTATTGTTCTCGAGTTGAGAAGATATTATTTTTGTGGTTATTTAGGTTTCCACATACGAGCTTCAAAAGCATACCGGGTCTATTGTCTCATCCCGGTGCACTATTCAATGGTGTTGGGTACAGGTTAGAATATTGAGTGATCGTCATCGGAGCTGAGGATTGGTTGTGGTTCTACCTTGAATGTTGAAATGTACATTTGTTTTATTTTTCAGCTATGTAGTGAGTGTGTTTACTTATTGAATTGTCGATCAGTTTAATTTGTAAACTCTTTGGACATAAATATGTGACTCTAAAGATCGAATCCGTATATGATGTTGGTGAGCTCGGTTTATTTTTATGCCTAATTTAAAAGAAGAATTTTCTACGTGCTTTCTTGTGCCTATTAAGTTTCGCGTTTCAGATTTGAATTTATATATTCAAAATTCAGGGAGTAACGGTTTGGTATCAAAGCGTATGGTACATATTTGGTGACAATCAGTACTACTCAAGTGGTGGCCCGTGTGCAGCGAGTCCCGGTCATTTACTCTTCAGAATTGATACAGTCACTGGGTATGTGGGGGTGTTAGGTGTCGTTTAGAACGCTAAGTCGTCAGAGCATAGGGTGGCTCTATAAGTAGAGTGTTGGAGCTTTGTGTAGCTTCTTTTGTGTTTTAGTCCATGAGGAATGGGAAACTCTAGATTGAACTCTGGTTGACATAAAAGATTTTGTTAGGGAATTGTTTACTTCTTATATTTGGGTCATGGGTAATACGGATCTTGTATATGACTTATTCTTCTGTTTAAGTTTTATATAAGTATTAACAAAGTTTGGTTATGCTCCTTAGGTGATGGACCCTCATAGAGGCATGGTTATGGGTAGAGACAAGGTTATCTCTCTGGAGGATGGGAATGTGGTGGTACAACCTTTTATGCCTGTTGTTAAGGCAGTTGACGCTACTCACCTAACAAGGGTGACTAAGGGAAGTCATTAGACAGTAGGCAGTGGCATTTTAGGGTGGTAAATATTTCCATTTTTCCGATCAGTGGATCGAGACCATGGAGACCAACTTTGATATGGTCATTTGTACTGACATGGGGAAGAATATTGCAATTGCATTTCTCCTTCAGGGTGAGGCAGGATGATGGTGATAATTTGTGCTGAGGACTATGGTTCATAGGGCTCCGGCTCACTGGTAAAAAAATGAATTTAAGTATAAAATAAATTTCTTGGTTTAAATACGTATGAACTATAGTTGGTATTAGTACGCATTCCTGATTGTATGACTACGTGTGTGTATATATATTTACATGAAATATACATGGATGATGTGACTTTGGGTGAAGCAATAATTGGGATAGTATTTGGATTATTATACTTCGAGCGTTTACTCTTCGTGGCAATACCTTATCTCATGAATTTTTGACTATATTGTGTTTAAAGAGTACTTGAGTTTTGGTGTAACATTTTGAGTCGCGTTAGGTTTTTTAAATGTTTTCGGATCTAGTGTCACAGTGGTGACTGACGCAAGTATATCGGGTACCACGCATTTTGCCGGGTGAGTAGATATGATCAGTTAGAGCTCTACTCAGCCTGTCATAGTACTGTATGGGGCTGACGCGTGGGGTTACTTGAGGCCTATGAGTACACGTGTTTTTGAAAGAGAGTTTCGGGTGGTTGCTTTCTATTGTTGTCTAAGAGGGACATGAGTTTCATATTATGTTGTGAGTTTGATTAATATGATTTGATCACTTAGTGATATGTCGGGAGTTGGGAGTTGATGGGTGATCATTGACTTTAGTGAGAGTTTTTTGACTTCTTCAATGATTTTCCTTTTCCTTGTAATGGTTTATTTTAAATGTAATCTCCTGAACAAAACTATATGTAGGGATTACCGGTTTTCATTAGAATTACTTGATTATTCACGGTTGTGACAAATGTATTCCTTAAAAAAAAAAAAAAGAATTTTGTGGTTGGAAATAATCACTTGTTGATTTATTGTTCTCGAGTGGAAAAGATGTTATTTTTGTGGTTATTTAGGTTTCCTCATACGAGCTTCAAAAGCTTACCGGGTCTGTTGTCTCATCCCGGTGCACTATTCCATGGTGTAGGGTACAGGTTAGAATATCGAGTGATCGTCATCGGAGCTGAGGATTGGTTGTGGTTCTACCTTGAATGTTGAAATGTACGTTTGTTTTATTTTTCCGCTATGTAGTGAGTGTGTTTACTTATTAAATTGTCGATCAGTTTAATTTGTAAACTCTTTGGACATAAATATGTGACTCTAAAGATCGATTCCGTATTTGATGTTGGTGAGCTCGGTTTATTTTTATGCTTAATTTAAAAGAAGAATTTTCTACGTGCTTTCTTGTGCCTATTAAGTTTCGCGTTTCGGATTTGAATTTATTAATTCAAAATTCGGGGCGTAACGGTTTGGTATCAAAGCGTATGGTACATTTTTGGTGACAATCAGTACTACTCAAGTGGTGGCCCGTCTACAGCGGATCCCGGTCATTTATTCTTCAGAATTGATACAGTCACTGGGTATGTGGGGGTGTTAGGTGTCGTTTAGAACGCCAAGTTGTCAGAGCATAGGGTGGCTCTATAAGTAGAGTGTTTGAGCTATGTGTAGCTTCTTTTGAGTTTTAGTCCACGAGGAATGGGAAACTCTAGATTGAACTCTGGGTGACATAAAAGATTTTGTTATGGAATTGTTTACATCTTATATTAGGGTCTTGGGTAATACGGATCTTGTATATGACTTATTCTTGTGTTTAAGTTGTATATAAGTGTTAACCAAGTTTGGTTATGCTTCTTAGGTGATGGACCCTCATAGAGGCAGGGTTAGGGGTAGAGACTTGGTTATCTCTCAGGAGGAAGGGAATGTGGTGGTACAACCCTTTATGCCTGTTGTTAAGGCAGTTGATGCTACTCACCTAACAAGGCTGACTAAGGGAAGTCATTAGACAGGGGGCAGTGGCATTTCAGGGTGGTAAATATTTCCATTTTTCCGATCAGTGGATCGAGACCATGGAGACCAACTTTGATGTGGTCGTTTGTACCGATATGGGGAAGAATATTGTAGTTGCGTTCCTCCTTCAGGGTGAGGCAGGACGATGGTGAGAATTTGTGCTGAGGACTATGGTTCATAGGGCTACGGCTCACTGGTAAAAAAAATGAATTAAGTATAAAATAAATTTCTTGGTTTAAATACGTATGAACTATAGCTGGTATTAGTAGGCATTCCTGATTGTAAGACTACGTGTGTATATATATTTACGTGAAATATATCTGGATCATTTGACTTTGGGTGAAGCAATAATTGGGATAGTATTTGGATTATTATACTTCGAGCATTAACTCTTTGTGGCAATACCTTGTCTCATGAATTTTTGACTATATTGTGTTTAAAGAGTACTCGAGTTTTGGTGTAACATTTTGAGTCGCATTGGGTTTTTTAAATGTTTTCGGATCTAGTGTCACAGTGGTGACTGACGCAAGTATATCGTGTACCACGCATTTTGCCGGGTGAGTAGATATGATTAATTAGAGCTCTACTCAGCCTGTCATAGTACTATATGGGGCTGACGCGTGGGGTTACTTGACGCCTATGAGTACACGTGTTTTTGAAAGAGAGTTTTGGGTGGTTGCTTTCTATTGTGGTCCAAGAGGGACATGAGTTTCATATTATGTTGTGAGTTTGATTAATATGATTTGATCACTTAGTGATATGTCGGGAGTTGAGAGTTGATGGGTGATCAATGACTTTAGTGAGATTTTTTATTTCTTCAATGATTTTCCTTTTCATTCTAATGGTTGATTTTAAATGTAATCTCCTGAATAAAACTATATTTAGGGATTACCGGTTTTCATTAGAATTATTTGATTATTCACGGTTGTGACATATGCATTCCTTAAAAAGAAAGAAACGAATTTTGTGGTTGGAAATAATCACTTGTTGATTTATTGTTCTCGAGTTGAAAAGATATTATTTTTGTGGTTATTTAGGTTTCCTCATACGAGCTTCAAAAGCTTACCGGGTCTGTTGTCTCATCCCGGTGCACTATTCCATGGTGTAGGGTTTATTGTGCAGGTTAGAATATTGAGTGATCGTCATCGGAGCTGAGGATTGGTTATGGTTCTAGCTTGAATGTTGAAATGTATGTTTGTTTTATTTTTCCGCTATGTAGTGAGTGTGTTTACTTATTGAATTGTCGATCTGTTTAATTTGTAAACTCTTTTGACATAAATATGTGACTCTAAAGAATGAATCCGTATTTGATGTTGGTGAGCTCGGTTTATTTTTATGCTTAATTTAAAAGAAGAATTTTCTACGTGCTTTCTTGTGCCTATTAAGTTTCGCGTTTCGGATTTGAATTTATTGATTCAAAATTCGGGGCGTAACGGTTTGGTATCAAAGCGTAAGGTACATATTTGGTGACAATCAGTACTACTCAAGTGGTGGCCCGTCTGCAGCGGATGCCGGTCATTTACTCTTCAGAATTGATACAGTCACTGGGTATGTAGGTGTGTTAGGTGTCGTCTAGAACGTTAAGTCGTCAGAGCATAGGTTGGCTCTATAAGTAGAGTGTTTGAGCTTTGTGTTGCTTCTTTTGAGTTTTAGTCCATGAGGAATGGGAAACTCTAGATTGAACTCTGGGTGACATAAAAGATTTTGTTATGGAATTGTTTACTTCTTATATTAGGGTCTTGGGTAATACAGATCTTGTATGTGACTTATTCTTGTGTTTAAGTTTTATATAAGTGTTAACCAAGTTTGGTTATGCTTCTTAGGTGATGGACCCTCATAGAGGCCGGGTTAGGGGTTGGGACATGGTTATCTCTCAGGAGGAAGGGAATGTGGTGGTAGAACCTTTTATGCCTGTTGTTAAGGCAGTTGATGCTACTCACCTAACAAGGCTGACTAAGGGAAGTCATTAGACAGGGGCAGTGGCATTTCAGGGTGGTAAATATTTCCAGTTTTCCGATCAGTGGATCGAGACCATGGAGACCAACTTTGATATGGTCGTTTGTACCGACATGGGGAAGAATATTGTAGTTGCGTTCCTCCTTCAGGGTGAGGCAGGACGATGGTGAGAATTTGTGCTGAGGACTATGGTTCATAGGGCTACGGCTCACTGGTAAAAAAAATGAATTTAAGTATAAAATAAATTTCTTGGTTTAAATACGTATGAACTATAGCTGGTATTAGTAGGCATTCCTGATTGTATGACTACGTGTGTTTATATATTTACGTGAAATATATCTGGATCATTTGACTTTGGGTGAGGCAATAATTGGGATAGTATTTGGATTATTATACTTCGAGCATTAACTCTTCGTGGCAATACCTTGTCTCATGAATTTTTGACTATATTGTGTTTAAAGAGTACTCGAGTTTTGGTGTAACATTTTGAGTCGCGTTGGGTTTTTTAAATGTTTTCGGATCTAGTGTCACAGTGGTGACTGACGCAAGTATATCGTGTACCACGCATTTTGCCGGGTGAGTAGATATGATTAATTAGCGCTCTACTCTGCCTGTCATAGTACTATATGGGGCTGACGCGTGGGGTTACTTGACGCCTATGAGTACACGTGTTTTTGAAAGTGAGTTTCGGGTGGTTGCTTTCTATTGTGGTCCAAGAGGGACATGAGTTTCATATTATGTTGTGAGTTTGATTAATATGATTTGATCACTTAGTGATATGTCGGGAGTTGGGAGTTGATGGGTGATCAATGGCTTTAGTGAGAGATTTTTACTTCTTCAATGATTTTCCTTTTCATTCTAATGGCTGACTTTAAATGTAATCTCCTGAACAAAACTATATTTAGGGATTACCGGTTTTCATTAGAATTATTTGATTATTGACAGTTGTGACATATGTATTCCTTAAAAAGAAAGAAACGAATTTTGTGGTCGGAAATAATCACTTGTTGATTTATTGTTCTCGAGTTGAAAAGATATGATTTTTGTGGTTATTTAGGTTTCCTCATACGAGCTTCAAAAGCTTACCGGGTCTGTTGTCTCATCCCGGTGCACTATTCCATGGTGTAGGGTACAGGTTAGAATATCGAGTGATCGTCATCGGAGCTGAGGATTGGTTGTGGTTCTA